>OOIL02001215.1:83461-144329 GCA_900332095.2 Cuscuta campestris
GAATTGAACTCCAATAAAGAAATTTTAGATATCTGATCGAACTCATTTTATTTATATATTTCTATCATGTAGAGGCTGATAAATTTATACTCGTGTAAAATTTCAAAAAAAAAGGTCAAATTTAATTTTTTCTTCATACAGAGTGTTTTCCAAGGAAAAATCAAACATTATAAAATCGTTTTCCTTAGGGTTTTTCCCTCCCCTACCATTTTCAAGGTTTCAAACATAGCCTAACTCTTTGAGATATAGATTTCAAACCCTTTCCTAAAGAGTATACAGGATGTTAAGAAAACCGATATGGGCATCATCTCACCTTCCCATCTCTCATTGTGAATACGCAGAACCATTGTAGCAAAAGTAGGAGTGTTTGAGTTCTTAGGAACTGTTGGATCATCCCTATAGCCCTCATATTGTCCAAGAACAACCTCTTCATCTTTTATGGGATTTACTGACTGGAGGACCTGAATTCCATATATAGCAAGTAGTATACATAAAGTAGTGCAGAAACATGTAAGAGTGTGCATGAAGTTTTTCAATCATCAAAGTTTTACATTTTTTTCCAAATGTCATGCTTGTTAGAGGTAATAAAAAAAGAAAACCCAGAAAAATTTAACTACAGGAGAAGGCTGTCCACAATTAATATGGCAAACTCATCAATAAGATGGAACGCTCTTACAAAATGAGGAAATATTCAGGGATGGTGATTCATGATAGATCAAACACAATGCTTCTGAGCAAAAACAAACTTTTATAATGCTAAAAGCAAACCTTCACTTTCTCGTCTCGGATATGCTCAGGCTTTAGCGAAATTGGCTTCTCCATGGCAACAAGGCAAAAAACCTGTATTACAAAAGAAAATGAAAACTCAAAAAAAAAAACAAATACTCTGCAACAAGAAGGCCCTTTTAAAGGAACTCTAATTCTAGGAAGTTAACATTGCTCTGTAACAAAATCAAGAGATTGCAGGAGTAAGGGGAATAGGGAAAGACGGGAGAGCAAAACAAGGACCCAACATAATGCAATTGCATTCTGCAAAACTCTAGAAATAACTTCATCATTGAAACCATTTAACAAATATATGTTGCAACTTTAGATAATATCATTGTGATGAGATTATAACAGGGTACCTGCAAAAGGTGATTTTGAATAATGTCGCGTATAATCCTGCCAAAATGTAGAGTTTGTAACCATTAACTTTCTGTTACTACTTACCACCAGCTTATATGTTGTTGTTTGGTAAGATTAATGAAATGCAATATAATCAAATGCATCTGTGATGTATATTTGTACTAAAAAAATAATATATCTAATCATTCATTACATTATACCAAACTACCCCTAAATTCAGCAGGCAAAATGAGTAGTCTCTCTTTTATATCCTTCCTCTACTGCAAAAAGGGTCAAGCCTAGATTATCTTTTACAAACCCAAATAATAAGTGCAGTTTCCCCTCGAGACTCGAGTAAACAAGCATTACACTGAAATAATTTTATTTTTTGTCGAAAGATGAGGTTGTTGCAGGATGCTAAATACGTATCGCACTTCGCTTCAATTAGTCCAAAAAGGTCTCAAGAGCCAGAAACATCAATAATCTTCCAAATTATAACATCAGAAAATATATTGTTGAGTAGACATGATGGGATCCAGAAAGAGTACCCATATTGATCAAAATATCCACCACGGCCTTCAGTGCCGAAGTCTTCTCTGAATACAATCTGGATGCAAAGAAGTAATATACATATAAGAAAACACATACTCAGTAGAACACAAGGCCCTTATGTACTTACTAATTAGATGGGTGAAAGTAGGGAATCATGTGAATATGAAAGAGTAAAACAAATGAATTTAAGCATGTGTTCCATCATCTAGGACATCATCAGCAATTCAGCAGTAGCTTAATCCCTACCATGTTGGGGACTTGGGGTTGGTGGCATAAAGTCTATAGTCTCAATCATTTGTCTTAAATAAAAAACTACACGAGCCTGTGGAAGCATAAGCTTTTTATAAACACCTTAGCCAACGGGCATACAAAGAAAAACAATGAAAAACATGTACTCTCAAATTTCACTTGTTCATGGCGAGTCATGGGCTCTGAATAGAAGTTATTCTTTAAATATCGGAAGAGAAATAGAGCCTATGTAAATAATCCAGATTATTGATTTGGGTTAAGACATCATAACATTACGTCAGGTCATTAAAAATCTAACAACACTATTCCTAAAGTTTCTCTCTCTATTACATTTTGTTGGGCTCGGACATCTAATATAACTAGATACATGAATGTCTTCAAATTCCCCACTAGTTAAATACAGAGTATAACAATAAGCATGTGTGAAGACCAACCTGAACACTGTCAATATTGTCACGATTCCAAAGAGGCAAAAAGAAGCGATTAGCAAAGCGAAGCACAAGCTGCATAGAGATTATTAATTAACAAAAGCAAACACATAAGAAACAATTGACTATCTAGATTAAGAAAACATAGAACCACTAGAAAGAATACCAAGTTCTGAACCAACTCCTTCCCCAAGTAGTGGTCAATACGATAAATTTCTGGTTCATCAAATAATTCTCCTATCTGGGCACTGAGTTCCTCAGCTGTAGCCAAATCCCTCCCAAATGGCTTTTCAACTATGATGCGTGTCCATCCACCAAGATCGGCTGTGTAAGCAAACCCGTGAAGCAATGGATCAAAATATCAAACTTAAGGTTTGGTGGAATTGTGGAACATTAGAGAGCATCGTGAAAAGTACAAGACTATTAGTAAACTAATTGCCTTCAATGAACATTATAGATGGATAAAAAAACATATATATCAAAATAACATATTTTTTTTGTTAAGAGATGGATCCCAATGGCTTGTGTTGCATAACCAACACCACTGATTTTTATTGAGACCTGCCCACTATAGAAAAGAATGGTGATGATTATCACTCAGGGATTGGCGGAGCTCGTGAGGGGCCATAACACGCCCTGGCCTACTCCAACTCGGTCTAATTAATCCTATGTATATTTATTATTACCTATAGTCTAAAATGTGTGAGAAGTTAGTGATACATTTTATGTGAATTTTTAAGTATCTACAGCTCAAAACTGTGTAAGAAATTTGTTGAAACAAAGAGATAAAATAAGTTTCTTTTTGGAATAATAATATTTTGTATTTTCAAGAAATTTGATGTCTACGTCACTTCACAAGAAAATACTGGACTCCATAAAAGCACCCATTGTGCTCCTTAAGGTTTTGGTAAAAAAGGAAGCATACATTTATTAGTGCAATACAACTTTATCATTCTGCAAACAGATGGATAAACTGAAGGAGGGAGTGCAAGGTAGAAAAGCCTTCTGGATGATCCTTCTGTGCTATTCTTTGATACTTCATGCTCACTTATTGCTTTGTCTAATGACTGAAAACCTTCTTCAGAGTCATAACCGCCACATATATACTTTATCTGTGAGAGTTGACTCAGCATAAGAAAGAATGACATTACTGGAGGGGTGATTATAGATTGGTCATGGCACTAACTACTAACCAATTGCAGAAAATTTGAAACAGATTCTGGATTCTCTTTCTCCGGGGAAAGATACCTGTGATGTAATGAATGGTCAGCCACGGAATAAAATCCATGTAAAAAAGTGTAAAAATTGAGGACAGGGCAGTGCAGTATTCTCACCCGCGAATACGATCTCTCAATTCATCAAGTGCAATTTTGGTCCTTGCATAGCCAAAGATGTGAACATCGTTAGATTTCAAGAATCCCTGCAGCAAAATCAAAAATCACACAAGCAGCCAAGTGTGTATATTCAGGCTTAGAAATTCACAATCAAACTAAAAATCAGAATGCAAAGAAGACTAAATCCAAACAACATAGCCGGGAGTAAAAGAATGAAGAGATGAATAGCAGGGGAAGCACCTGGCGGTAGAGGTTGAACAGGGCAGGAAAAGTCTTCTTCTTTGCAAGATCACCAGAAGCACCAAGAACAACAATGGAGAGGCACCCAGTTTCGGCCACACCACCAATCTCTCCTCCAACGGATTCATTGCCGACTACGCCCCTTTTCTCCACGCACCACTTGTCCGATGCCATACCTCTCCACACAGTTGATCTATCGAAGTGAATTAAAGGCACGAACTTTAAAATAAACAATCAGATCCAAGTAGCCAACGTGGGCAAGGCCACGTGAAGAACAAATAAGCAAACAAAGTGGCGAGCAGGAATCAAGGAAACAATCAGGCGAACTCACCAGCTCAACGCGGGAACAAACTGAGCAGGACGGCAATCAAAAAAAAAAAAAAAGAAGAAGAAGGGGAATCAGTCAACTGGGAGGAGGAGGAAAGAACTAACCTTTACTCGCAGACAGGAAGATAAAGGAGTGGCAGAGAGAAGGTGGGAGAGGGGTAGGAGGAGGAGGAGGGGTTAGGAGTTGAATGAATACAGAATCAAATCAATCTCTCATCCAATCCAAGTGTAACGCGGATAGAAGCTGAGTGGGAAGGATTGACCCGTGCAGAATGGGGTGAATGGAAATGGTATACTTTTCAATGTGAGACGGCATCTCCGGTCCCGCCAATCTCGGCATCGGCGCGTCGGGCGTTGATGATGGAAGACGCCGCATCCGACCGAGGGAGCAAATGGTCACCTACCAGACTTTGATCACATTCAATTCTATGAGCTATGACCCACCCAATTACGGGGTACAAATTTACCAGCCCTCTTTTTCTTTTTTTCTTTTTTCTTTTTGATTTAGAAAAAAAAAAATGAGCCACATCCCTCTCCGTCGAGAATGTTAACTGGAATTGAGATGAAAGCAAAAATTGATATGTTGTTAAAAAGTGCGGGTGATTCAATTGACTCTGTAGTAAATTTACTTTATCCCAATTTCTACAATATCTCAAATGATCCAATATATTTGTTAAGTCGGACTATCCTTGCACCAACTCTAGACGTTGGGGATAAAATACTCTTTAAATCTCATTCAAATGCATATTTCTTAACATGCTTGCATTCTCCTGAATTTCTAAATAACATACTAGCATCTAATGTGCCAAATCATAAATTGAAATTAAAAGTTAGAACACACATCATGTTGTTGAGGAATATAGACCAATCATCAGGTTTGTGCAATGAAACAAGGTTGATAGTTACTCGACTCGAGAATCACCTTATTCAGAAGACAATGCTGACAAAGAAAAATATTGGTCAAGAAGTTGTTATCCACGGTTGTTGCTTACACCATCAAATATGAGAATTCATTTTAAGTTTCAAAGAATACAATTTCCAATTATGATTTCATATGCAATGACGATTAACAAAAATCAAGGCCAATTTTGTTACATTAACAAATCGCAAAGAGTTATTCTTAATTTGCAATGAAGGTTGTGCATCGTCAAACCAAACTACAAATATACTATAAATAAGTTTTCTCTTTCTTTAAGATTTTATAATATTTTCTTAAGTTTATGTATTTTTTATCATTTTCCTTCATCAAAACTTTCCGTAATTATTTAGCATATAAGTAGCTCGTGCAGCGCACGGGTACGAGGGAGCCATAGTGTCCTCAAGATTACTCAAAGATTAAATATGTTAATTTTGTTCTCACATACAGAGCATATGAATTCGACAAGTTCATGTCTTTAAAAACAAAACAAACAGATAACCCTTTGGGGTACATTGGTAATAGGGATGAAAGCATTATAAGGAATTAAGGTTGTAGACTTGATTTCCGTTAGTAGGAGGAAGTTATATGTCCTTGGTGGCTCCTCTCCAAAGAAAGAACGTAAAATTTAATTTATCACTAATTTAAGGAGGGGTGAATTGACCATAAAAGACTCGTGGTGGGCAACCAAATTTAGACAGCAAACAAAAGGAAATTGCACAAATGCTGCAAACTGCAATTTAGATACCACAAATTTGAGAAGGGGAGACTAGAAAAGCATCATTCATTATACAATTACGGTCACATTGAACGCGTCTTTGGAATGCATTACAAACTGTAATGAGAGAAAAGGCTTGCTGCTTTTTTTTTGTCTAGTTCACTGCGATCCGCTCCTGCTTCAGGGAGAGAGAAAGAGATAAATCAATAATATCAGAAATGCACAAAGTTACAAACAATGCGCACTAGAGGGATCAGTTAAAACATGCATAGGGAGGGTGCAAACCTTTTACTTAAATCACCTGAAATCCATACTACATTTTTAACCATTTTGGCTTGATGTTCTTTTTCTCAGCAGGTTTTTGCTCTTGAGGAGTGTGAGGAGTGTGGTTGTCAGCTACCGAAGGCGGCAGCTCAGGAACCACTTCATCCGGCTGCTTTGTTATAGCAGACTCCAACCCTTGCAAAGACAATATCTCCTCTTGGAGGTAGTGCTGACCATGGGCACCATCATCACCTATCAGAGTTCTTCATTCATGCAATCAAACCAGCTACAGTTTTGGAAATGTGTAATATACTGTTTGACATTTGTAAAAAATACTATGATGATTGATTGATTTAGAATAAGATGGCGGTAATATTCATTGTTTGTTCTTGGATAGGGGTAAGGTCTGCATACACACCCCTCTATGGGATTTTACTGGGTTTTTTGTCGTTGTTGTGCTTGGATATTTATCGCATACACAAATCAAGCATTAGTTTGATGCCTGAAATGCAAGAGGTCACAAGTTGTTCAAAAGAGGCATCCAACTCGAGCCAATGCTGTTAAATCCAAATTACAATCTTCATTATACTTTGTTGTAGTGTATCCTTGCTAAATATTCCTTTAAAAATATTCCATACTCTGCTAGTATACGCTACATTCACTATTACTCCATCCGTTTCATAAGAAGTCCCATTTCTCAGCTTGTTTTTGTCTCATAAAAGACTCATATCTCTCCAGCTTGTTTATAAATAAAGGTATATTTATTGCTAAGAGTTGTACCTTACTAAAATTAAAGAGTTGTACACTCATCAAAGCGGAATGCAGGGGGTATATGAAAATTAAAATTATCAAAGCAAATCGTATAATAAGTGTAGATCATTATTGCAGGAATTCACGATAGTAAGATAGGTTGCCGTTGAAAATGCAGGACAAGATGTTAATGGAATATTTACTGACCCTTTGCTGCATTATACGAGAAGTATACAATTGCACCAGGAACAAAACCGGCAGAGTAAAAATCCTGCGACATGTCTTTTATCTGCTTCTTGGGAGGAGTAGTATCTGTCAATACAATGAATACACTTTGCTTCAATCATTCATATAAATAGGACAGCGGAGCCTTAAATTAAGAAACTTGATTTCAAATACACTCACACAAATAGAAAGGCAAATCCGGCCTAGCAACCACTTTCGTGAGCAGGTTAACCAAGTCTTGGATTGTCTCTGATGGATGAAATGATGCCTCCAAGGTGAAATTATCAGGAAATCTCACTCTGATTGCAGTCTGCATATCAACAATGACAAGACATTTTAAAAAAACATTCTTCTCCTTATGCTAAAAAGATTGTAAATGGAGATTGAAATAATAAAATACTTCAAATTAATGAACACCTTAGTTATTTTTGATCTGCGAGCAGCTTGTTCTGCTTCCCTTATTTTCTGAGTCTTCAAATACTTATCTGTTCATGATAGTGTGTAAAGTTAAACAGTATAAGCATGCATCAGCTACCATATTGAGCCATGTGGACATCCACACATAGAGCTAATTCCCACTAACTGGATACACATAACTAGGTGCTATTGTGTTTAGTACCTTCCTTCTTGGTTGCCAATAAACGGTAGTAATCATCTGCTGTAAACTCATAGAAGTCTTCTGATTCGTCTACATGTCACACCAAAAGAAGAGACATATGGAATCAAACATGAGAGCAAGATAAAGATATTTCAGGCAGTTTAAAACCAAGCAGGAAATACCATTGTTAGGGATATCACTTGAGGACAGGGATTCAGTTATTGTTGGGAAGACACGGATTTCACGGCCAAATTTTTCCTTTGCAGCTGCAAGCTTTGCCTGAAATCAATCAAGAAACAACAAAATTTAGTAGCTATATAACATAAAGTGCCCTAATGTGAATACAGTATTGTGTTGTGAATACACAGGCGTCTCCTCTTCTATTTCTTCTTATGTAACAAATCCTAGCTTGCAAACTCCGCCCAATTCTTATTTCTACTTCAACAAGTACACAATCATACCGTGAAAATGTGAAATCAGATGAGAGATCAAAGCTTCTTAGAAGTTCTACAGATTTTTACATGGACAGGAGTGACATATCATTATATGAATAGCAGCGATTAGGAGATTTACGCACAACAAGTAACAATAGGAGCTTTAAGAGATGATTCGGGAACCAAAAATTGCGAAGATCAAAGATGATGGGACAAAATGGGAGGAAAACAAAAGAATAAAGGAGTGAAGTAATAGACGACCTTGGCGGAATCAGCTTCCATGGGATCAGCAGTTGAGAACCTCCTTCGCTTTAGAGCAGCTGTGGAATCAACTATCATTACCAGATTCAAGAAACCTCCTTGTCTTTTTGAGTGATGCTGATGATGATGATGTTTATATAAGAAACTTTCTCCAACCAAATACGGAGTATTTATCTGAGCTGTGGGATTGCTTGGGATTTTAATCTCTTTCTCAAATGAATCATATTTCATTCTTTTAATAATTATTACCTCCCTAATTATTATTTTTTGTTTAAATTACTCATTTACTCCCTAATTATTAGTGGTTCACTGGTTCCAAAACTAAAAAGAAAGAACAAAATTTAGAGCATGGGCAATGGCAAGTAATGAATGGAATGTCACACGCTGACGTGGAGTATTTTAACCAATAAAAAACAAGCTAGTCAACGTGTGGCAAATGAGTGGAGTGTCAAACTTTACAATGGCAAGTCATAGTTTTTATTATCTTTTTATATTTTTTGACATATTTTAATTATTAAAAATTATTATACTTATTTTATATATCATAAAAATATTACTACTTACTCAAAAAAATTAACAGATTTTTTTCTTTAAAAAAAGAAAAGAAAAAAAATTAAAAAAAAATAAAATAGGGGCAAGATTGCCACGATTGTGACTTGCAAAGAGAGGTGCCATGCTCCTTCCACGCATGGAATAATGTCCTTTGTGATGATGTGGCAGTGAGGCATGAGCAAGGCATGAGAGACTTCATGCCATTGCACATGCTCTTATCATACAACACTCCATTTAGAGTACTTATGTTCGTAAAATTAGTTCTTCATACCCCTCCTAATTCTCAATTAACCTTTCAAGCCTAGCATAGTAGCATACTAGCATGTCCCTAACTCCCCAAGGCACTCCAACACCTCCAATTGCACCAATTTTCATTTTGGTCAAATATTTGACCACAAAGTCAACCAAATGAAAAGTGATACAATTGGAGGGGGCCAGGTGCGGGATGTCTCTAAGAACGAGTTGGGCTTGTGGGGTTTTACTGGGATTGTTATGGTGATATGAACAATCAAATTTATAAATGTGAATCATATGTACTCCAACCGAGTCTTGTAACATTTGTTATAAATTCTGTACTAAGATTAAGCCCCTCACGCACACACACACAATGGTTTGGTTGGAAAATAAAAAATCGCAAACCGAATCGAAACTGATAGAAATGAGCTAGAAAAAAGTTAAACTAAAAAAAATGAAATCGAATGGAACAAAAAAATTGAACCAAATTGTTATTATCTGGTTTTTTGTGTTGGTTTTTACTTTGGAAAACCGAAATGAATAAACTAAACTTTCTTAGGTACTTTGTTTTATTTGTATAAGTTTTGGTTTTCACATATTTACATATAAAAACATTGGTGCTATAATAGAAATGAAAATATTATGCCAAAAAGCACAAATTCTACATATATTTACATGAGAAATGCTAGAGTCGCAACTCCAAATACTATTATTCTTAATCGGGTTAGTATTTTTACAATTTTTAATGCTTATAAATTTTTACTTTTATAAACCAACAAAACTAAGAAAAACCGAAATAAAAACCGCATAAAAGTGAAATGAATAACCAACGGCTTACAAATTTTTTTTAAACCGAATTGAAAAAATAAAAAATTCCTCGAGTTACTATTTTTATAATTTTTTAATACTTACAAATTTTTTACTTTTACAAGCTGAAAAACTAAAAAACCCAAAAATAAAACTGCATAAAACCTAACTGAATAACAAACAACTTACATATTTTTATACAAAACGGTTTACCTTCTGTTTTGTCTTTAATTTTGAATGAAAATCAAACTGCTAAAATTGAACTTAAATCTAATACGCACACACAGAGGGGGAAGAAAGACTTACAATAAAACAATACGAAAAGTGTTCATTTTATTAGTAGAGTATTTAGAATATTTTTTTTACAAAATTGATAACTTTTATCCTCTAATACTTTCTAAGTTCCTCACCCAACTCCGGGTATCAATTTTTTAAAAGTTAAGAGTGCAATGAATTAAAAAAATTGAACCTTTGTAGTTGGTTTGTTTTCATTTATTGGTCCATTATCAACAAATTTGTTATGTTAGCATTTTGTGTAAATAAACGAACAATTAATTTTGAATATAGGCACAGAGATAACTTGACAACTTAATTTATGTAATGAAATTGATAATCACAAGAAGAAAAGGTTTTTTTAGTAATAATGTAGAGTGGTACAAATCATAATATCATAGATTGTAATACTCGAATTACATTCTTTATTATATACTCGTCAGTATATAAATAGGGTTTCCAATTTTTGGTTTTTGGTTCCGGTTCAGGATGTTTCCCACGGGTCTGGTTCAGAATTCTAGTTTGTGTACTCATCCCGTCATACTTAATGCAAATTTTCATTGTTAATAAAAATACGAGTAAAAACTTGCTTTTAGTTAGCATTTGTCTTTTCCCTTTAAAATACAAAAAGGGGAAAAGGGCTAAAGAAAGAAGAAGAAAAAACTTCATCACCAGAATGACAATCATTCTAGCGAACACCAACCAGTCATTAGCTCATTGTGAAGATCCCCCTCTCTAGTCTTCCTTTCTGGTAAATGGCGCTTGTATTCCCGTCTATTTCATACTTGCTGTTTGATTTCATTCTTGCAGTTGGGGTTTTGACGAAGAATGCTTCATCTCCAGATCTTGTAATCGCTTGATCTAGCCGAGGAGAACTGAGGTCAGTGTAATCTTGCCTGTCTATCTTCCCGGAAGAGAGCTCAATGGGTCGGAAATTTTGATTTTTATGCGGGTGTTTGGGTGCTTAAAACCTGCATCTGGACTTTGCGTTGTTCAGTTGTAAAAAAAAGAAGAAGATTTCATGAACTTGCTATCGAATTTCCTTAGCCTAATATACACCAGAATTTCTCTTTTGAGTGTTGGATTAGTAGCAAGATTTGAATTTTCTTTACTGTTTTATGTTTAAATTGCCCAGATGAGGAAGGGACTGACTTCTGTTGATCCATACCACAAAGCCTGTGAGGTGATTAGATCCTCGCGTAAGTGGTTGGCTTAATTTATTGTTTCCTGCTGCTGCAAGTGTCTGTATCTTCTGTGATCTGTACTCTTTTTTAAAACCATTCAATCAACACACCTGCTGGGCTCACTTGAAGGAAACTTGAACGAATTTGCCCCTAGTGATGATCAAACAGATACTCAACAGGCTCCCCCGGAAGCCCTCTAAGTCATCTGAAAGTCGTGATGGAGGAACCTCTTCTTTTCCGTCAAATGCCTCTTCAAGTACAAGAAGCGGCGACTTGTCAGGTTCGCGGTCAGGGAGTTTGAATGCTACTTCTCTTGCAGGGATCAATTTCAGTTCTACCTCTGGGGCAAACCATGGAAATAAACTTCCCAATGCCTCAATGGTTAGGGAGAATGGGAGTTCAGCCGTTTTCCAATATGAACCATTGCCTAATTTTAGAGACGTTCCCTCTAGCGAGAAGCAAAACTTGTTCATAAAGAAGCTTAACATGTGCTGCATTGTGTTTGATTTCACTGACCCGACAAAAAACATGAAGGAGAAAGATATAAAGCGACAGACCTTGATGGAGCTTGTTGATTATGTTGCCTCAGTGAATGTGAAGTTCACAGAAACTGCTATGCAAGAAATCATAAAAATGGTATCCACTAATCTGTTCAGATCACTTACCCCTCAGCCTCGTGAAAACAAGATTTTGGAAGCTTTTGACTTGGAAGAAGAGGAACCGATGATGGACCCTACATGGCCGCACCTGCAAATTGTGTATGAATTCCTTCTCAGGTTTGTGGCATCACCCGAGACAGATGCCAAATTAGCAAAGAGATACATTGATCATTCTTTTATCATTAGGCTCCTAGATCTCTTTGATTCAGAAGATCCAAGAGAAAGGGAGTACTTGAAAACAGTTCTCCACCGCATTTATGGAAAGTTCATGGTACACCGCCCCTTCATCAGGAAAGCAATCAATAATATATTTTATCGGTTTATTTTTGAAACTGAGAAACACAATGGGATCGCCGAGCTGTTGGAAATCCTGGGCAGTATAATTAATGGCTTTGCCTTACCACTGAAGGAAGAGCATAAACTTTTCCTTGCCCGAGCCCTTATCCCGCTTCACAAACCAAAGTGCATACAGATGTACCACCAACAGTTATCTTACTGCATCACACAGTTTGTGGAAAAGGATTGCAAACTTGCTGATACAGTCATTAGGGGTTTGTTAAAGTATTGGCCTGTTACAAACAGCTCTAAGGAGGTCATGTTCTTAGGTGAGTTGGAGGAGGTATTGGAAGCAACACAGCTTCCTGAGTTCCAGCGCTGTATGGTTCCTTTGTTCCGCCAAATAGGTCGCTGTTTGAGCAGCTCACATTTTCAGGTTGGTGTTTCGTATATTTCAACTCTTGCAGTTTTTTCCAAACTAGACGAGGCATGCCTTTTTTTGTTTAACTTTTGTACTTTGTGGATTTGTTCTAAAAGAGAGATTGCATTTATCATTTGACTCCAAGCTGATCTCCCTCAACTCAATAATTTATAGTTGATCTTGAATTAGTTGGGGTTGATCTCTAGCATTCTATTTCTTCAATCCTCATTGTGTTTATTAAGCTTGGATGTCCCTTTCTAATATTTTCGTCATCATCCACCCACTCATCCTAGCAATACTATCTTATCTCCCTTTCTAGCAGTTTATCTATATCCCCACACCAACATTGCATAACTATGCACAATAATACTCCATCTAGAAAACGAGTTATGTTTGGTTGGACACATTATTAATTCGGACACTTTACAACACTTAAAAGTCCCAGAATTCTACATATACTTTGAAGTTTTTTTAAAAGTAAAGCTATCATGTTTATCTTGATGTATATTTTTTTGGCAAATTACATGCAACACCAACTGTGGTTGATCAAACACAGGGCCATGTTTTTGGACAAAAAACTTTTGAGACATGATTTTTTTGGGTGGGATGGGGTGCAGGCACACTCATTTTAAATTAAATTAATTACACGTGAGCTTTTCACAATTTGGCACACCTACATGTTGTTCTGTGAATTATCATATTATCTACTGTATCATCTTACAGACATTTTCTTTCTTTACCATTGAGTAGTAGTAACTTCCATAAATGTTAGTAGGTGGATGATAGAATTTACATTCCAACAGCATAAGATTGTTACACATAAAGCTGGGCAATACTTATCTTTACTTCCATCCATCCCTAGTTCGATACAATTAGTTCTTCAAAATTCCTTAAGGTGAACAAAGAACTTTTAATGTGTACTCTAACAGACTAATGTACTTAACAATATCGTTCCTCCAGTGTAGCATCTAATCTATGTTCCACGACTCCACAAGAACTCCATTTTTTCCTCTATGCCCATTCTTGAACTGATGAAAACTATGCTATAGTACTAAACAAAATGAATATTACATTTCTTTCTTTGTTTCTATAAAATAACCATTGTTACCTCTCTTTTGTGAGCTGTACACTTATACTTGCTAGATTTATCTTCTTCATTGCATGCCCTTTCAGCGAATTTTTTCATTTTACTAGAAGGTTGGGGTGAATCCTCCATTTCATATTTTTGACCTTTTATAGTTGAGCTATATATGTGTGTGTTTGTGTGTTCGTAAGCTATGAGAGAATTGGCTGCACTTTTCTACACCAGTGTACACAGTAACTTGTGGATAAGCCAAAAAAGAACATCTTGAACTTGGCTCTGAAATTACCCTTTTTTTCACCTTCAAAAAGCCAAGGAGAACCCCTCTTGTTGGGATAGTTGAGATGTCCATTAGTATACGATAGTTAAGAAATGAAAAACGGTAATCCTCATGTTGGGATGTGTGTTCTATTGGAGAAACTGACCAGGGAACATGGAAAATGCGAAATGAAGACCGACAAGAATCAGCCAGAAGAGTACCCACTTGTTTGCTATATATCTCTCAATCTGGACTCTTCCTTCCACTTTTCAGTCTTGTTTTTTTTGTGTGCAGGTGGCTGAGAGGGCATTGTTTTTATGGAACAATGACCATATCGAGAGCCTAATCAAACAAAACCGCAAGGTCATACTGCCAATCATCATCCCTGCTTTGGAGAGAAATTCCAGAACCCACTGGAACCAAGCAGTTCAGAGTTTGACACTGAACGTCCGCAAGCTCTTCTCAGACATTGACCCAGAGCTATTTGAGGAGTGCTTGCAGAAATACCAGGAAGATGAATCCCGCGAGCAGGAGGTGAAGGTGAAGCGGGAAGCAACTTGGAAGCGGCTTGAAGATCTGGGCGGGATAAAAGCCGCAAGCAATGAGGCGGTTCTTGTCTCTCCAAGGGGGGTAGCCAATCGTGGTGTGATGACGACATCTGGTTAAAGATCAGTCCAGACACATAAACACATTTGTCTGTATCACATAAAGACTGACTGAGTGAAAAATGTGAATCATCATCATCATCATCATGAACAACAACAACAATGGCCTTGTGGTAAAGAGGATGGATCACTAACTCTCACAAGTCACAACCACTGAAGTTTCTCAGATTGAAGAGGAGGGGCTGGGCTGTACATAGGGAAGGAGGGAATTGGGGTTGAAATAGTTTCTCTCAATATTTTTATAGCTTGAGTCAACTTTGGCATTCTCTTTGTTTGTCTGAGAATTTAAGGGCGGCTTCATTTTGCAGGACCCCCCCTCCCTACTTCATCCTTCTTCTTGAATATTTTTAGTCTTATTCTGCAGAACTTCTATTATACTATATACATACATTCATCCCTATCTGTACCATCTTCATTATTAGACACTGTTTCAGATGAGAAGTTTAAGAAAGTTTGCCTGCTTCACTATTTGAAGCTCGACCATCTCATTTCTAAGAGCTAGCAGCTTGAAGGCTGCATTTCATGCTGCCTTAATTTTTTCAGAAAATTATTCAAACTCATACTCGTAGATTTTACATAATATAATCATATCATTTTTTTCTCGTAGAATTTTTTACATAATTTTTGAATATATATAATTTTTTTTAAATATATACACCAATTACTAAATAAAAAAATGAAAATGGCTTCAACAAAACATTATAAATTGCTGTCAGTTTTTTTTTTTTGATAAATAGAGTATGCTTTAAAGATGTAACAATGTGTTGAGTTTGTATATTGATTAAAGCGCAAGTATCAAATCAAAGGGTAAATAGTAAATACCAAAGTTTAACATTTCACGCAGTAATATTTTTTTCTACAAGAAAGGTTAAAAGAAGCTTTTTTCACGAAAAATATATTATTAGCACGTTCTATAATAAACAAATTGATGGTAATAATCAAGATGTTGTCATTTTATGAAATATTTTCATCTCAATCCTCTGTATAATCAATATGATATGATCATTACGAAGCACACAAGCATGTTGCAAATATTTTCCGTTATTTTCATGTAATAAGGTAAATTTTGCTAGTTTAACTAGTTGTAAAAAATTAAATTATTCAAAACATTGTTCAATGAAAGAATGTTAAATATAACAACATGTTTTACCCCTATTTAAGCAGGATATTTTAAAACATAAATAAAATTTGGAACATCAATATTTTTTCAAAACAATAGATTAATTGTTACATAGGGAGTACTTTTGAATTTTATGTACGGCTCTGGTTGGAGTCTAAAGTCTAATGATTGATTCTACATTGTCCTAAATTTTGATTCACTTTGTCCAAAAAATCATTCTTTTAAAGGATTTTTCTAAATTTACTGTAAAAAAAACAAAAAACAGACTTGTACTCCGGAAAATTAGACAAGAAAAAGGAAAAAAAAAATCCGATCGGCTCCATCTTCTTCGGCATCACACAACTGCCGATTATCAGTGATCATCAGATTAGGCCACTTCACTACCACAACTTCTCCCTTCTTTCCTTTCCTTTCCATTTTTAACAAATTCGCCCGGAAAAAAGGGAACCTTTTCTACCCCGCTATCTCCTCTATTTTTTGCTAGATCTCCGGCCAGGTACAGTTTCAGATCAATCTATTAGTTCCGGCGTTTTGAGTAGACTATGCCGTTTTTATTTTCTCGAGCAGGGAGGAAGTAACAGCGGACAGGAGATTGATGTTCTGATTTTCTCTCAGGAATGAAGTGATTTGGGCGGTTGAATCGAATATGGGAACTCTGAGATTTCCAGGGTTGCGAGCGAACCTGAAAGTAGGTGCATTGATCATATTCGTGTCGTGGTTGTGTCTGGCGGCGCTGTACAATCTGACAAAGCCGGTATCCAATGGCTGCGTCATGACTTACATGTATCCTACTTATATTCCCATCTCCGTGCCGGAGAATGTGTCTTCTACCAAGTATGGATTGTATCTGTACCATGAAGGATGGAAAAAGATTGACTTTGATGAGCACCTCAAGCAACTCACTGGGGTTCCTGTTCTTTTTATTCCCGGCAATAGCGGAAGCTACAAACAGGCATTTCCCACCCCCCCTCCTTATCTGCTTCCCCCTCCACCTGCACTGTTATTTAATTTGTATGGTTGAAGCCTAACCTAATGCATTTTGTTTTTTGGAAGCTGGTTTTCTTCGTTGTCTGCTCAATTTAAGTACTTGTGTAAAAAGAGTTTATGTTGGATTATTAGTTTGATGACAACTCAAATGTATGTGTATGTATATACAGGTGAGATCCATAGCTGCTGAATCTGAGAGGGCATATCAAGGCGGGCCCCTTGAGAAATCATTTTACCAAGAAGCCTTTGGAACTCCGGGAGGCAGTGTTCACTTTGATGGAAGGAGCAATCCGTTGCCCAGCCAGTATGCATGCATGCTTGACTGGTTTGCCGTGGACCTTGAAGGAGAACACTCGGCGATGGATGGTCGGATACTTGAAGAGCACACAGAATATGTAGTATCTGCCATTCATAGGGTATTGCTTCGTTTCATTTTTTGATACCGTGATCCTTGGATGCATGCTAATGGGCTGTGTGTAGTACAAGAATTTGGCCTAAGTTTTTCACTTATTTTTGAATCTCTAACCGTTTACAGCTCTTGGTTTTATTTTACCCAAAGAGGAAGTCTTGAGTTTTAGAGGAAACATGAGAAGTTTTGAGCAGCCCTTAATGTTAAAAGTGATCAGTGTTGTGAAAAATGGTAGTCTATGGCGGCCCCATATAGTGGAATTTTAGTTGTCCCCCATAATTTACCACTAATAATGCTACAAGAGATGCATTTCTTTATCCACTTCAAGTATTTACATTCCAAAAGTATTTCAGTGTGTGAGCCACCATTTTCGAGCATTTACTTCTTGCTCTCAATTTTTCTAAACTATTGAGTTTCAAGAGATGCATATTTTTTTGTTGTATTTGCTCTATCAACTTTTGTATTTCTCTGTTAATAATTTTCACATTCGTATTATGTCTGTCAGATCTTGGATCACTATAAAAATGCTCGTGATGCCCGAGTTAAGGAAGGTGCTAGTGTATCTAGGAGTCTTTCAAGAAGTGTTATATTAGTTGGTCATTCCATGGGTGGTTTTGTTGCTAGATCTGCAACTGTCCATCCACATCTGAGGAGATCTGCTGTTCAAACTGTCCTGACACTTTCTACTCCACACCAGTAAAATGCAGATTCTTGGAAGTTTTATCTTGATTGCAGAACATACATGCTGTGTAAACTGACTCTATGGTTTCCATATGTAGGTCACCTCCTCTTGCATTGCAGCCATCCCTTGGTCAGTACTATGCACATATTAATAATGAATGGAAAAAAGGGTATGAAGTCCAAACTTCTAGGTCTGGACGTTATCTGGCTGATCCGTTGCTGTCTCATGTTGTTGTTGTCTCAATTTCTGGTGGTTATTATGATTACCAGGTACGCACATCTACAGATCTTGCATTAATTATCGGAAACAACTGAATTTGTGAAATCATGGGAGGGAGCATAAAATAAACGGCATATGTCAATATCCGTTTTGATTACATTTTTGGCAGTCATATATGTGAAAGCCCTTGGTGTATTGAAAGGAAGCCTTGTGTAGCATGTTAATTGATTTTAAAGTTGTGGCTCTAGCTCCCAGAAACACATGAGATGAATGCAAAAGTGATCTTATTTTTCTTTATTTTTTTGTTTGCCTCTAGTCTTTAAGCACTGAATATGGCAATTCCATATTTTTTAGGTGAGGTGAGTTACCATGTTGCTTCACAGTAATTATTTCTACTTGCTTATGCGATTCTTTAATGTAGGTGCGGTCACAATTAGAGTCCCTTGATGGCATTGTCCCTCCCACCCATGGCTTTATGGTTAGTAGTACATGCATGAAGAATGTATGGTTGTCAATGGAGCACCAAGTCATATTGTGGTGTAATCAGCTTGTTGTGCAAGTGAGTAATGTTTCTCAGATGAATCCATATTGCTTTTACTACAGAAAGTTCTGAATGCTCCTACTTTTCAGGTATCACACACACTTCTTAGTTTGATCGATAACGAGACTCATCAACCCTTCATTGATGTACACAGAAGGCTTGCAATTCTTACAAGGATGCTTCAAAGTGCTATACCTCCAAATTTTGACTGCATGCAGCAAACACAGTTACCCCAACAATTAGCTCACATCTCTTCTAGTAACGGGAAACCTAATTATGGTATTCATATAATCATATTCCAGGCCTTGAGTATTTTTAATCCATATAAAATGCTCACATTTTTTCTTACGAGTATGTGCTCTTATACTTTTCTCAATAGTTGTCAAATCGTGAATTGAATCATGAATAATTTCATCACTTTTGATGGTTATCTGGTGAAAGGAAATTGCCAATTAGTGATTAACTGCTCCTTGGTTTCCATAATTTTTTATCCTAATAAAATAATGGACCTTTTTGTTTATTAATTTGTTGAGTTATAGGCTCTGAAGGTAGCAGTTATGCCTGTCCTAGGAGCACTCATTGGAGTGATGATGGACTTGAAAGGGATCTGTACATTGAAACTACTACTGTGACCATTTTGGCAATGGATGGAAGGAGACGTTGGCTGGATATTCAGAAATTGGTTAGCTCAAATTATAATTCAAGTCCATCATACTCGGACCATCTTTAACATGAACTTATTGCCTACCAACACTCTTCTTTATCTATGGTGACAGTGCTTCTTTACGTCCTTAACTATAAATTTGGCCGCTTTGTCCCTTGACTTTTTGAGATGTACCAAATTCAGCAGTAGAAGAGTATTTTAGACATACATTAGGGACTGAAATCAGTACATTTGCGTCTAAAAGTGGCCTTTGTCAAATAGATAGTTGAGGACCAAAAGTGGCAATGCCACCATAGTTCAGACTCAGGGGCCAACAGATTTAAGTGTTTAATGTTTGTTCCAATTGTTCCATTGAATGCATGCAACTTGTTCTGTAAACTTTAGTTGTTGATTAACCCCTCTGTTTAATACTCAGGGTGCAAATGGAAAAGCCCACTTTGTTTTTGTTACTAATCTTTCTCCATGCTCTGGGGTAAGACTACACCTTTGGCCTGAGAAAGGAACCTTGACATCAGATGTCTCTGTTAATAAACGAATTGTAGAAGTCACATCAAAGCTGATAAATATTCCTTCAGGACCCGCTCCAAGGCAGGTATTTGCTGCCTTAAATTCTTGTATTTTCTCAAGTGCTGCATAAGCATTTAATAACTTTGTTACTTTAATTGAATTATTCAATTTATAGATTGAACCGGGGAGTCAGACTGAGCAAGCACCTCCTTCTGCCATTTTATGGTTGCATCCAACTGATATGCATGGCTATCGATTCCTGACAATATCAGTGGCGCCTCGGCAGGTATTCTACTTTTATTTCTTTAAAATAAGCATTAAAATTTCAGCAATCGTTTCTACCATTTAAATATTTTGTTTGTTTTCCAAAATTATATACTCCCTCCATCCCATGATAATTTACTCTCTTTCTATTCTAAATAAATTCTAACCACTCACCTTACCACTTTTTTACATTTTTAACGTCTTATAACCACCTTTCTTAATCGTTGTGAAGTCAAAATGGGTAAATTAATCTGGGATAGAGGGAGTATTTTTTCAATTCTTATGTAGTTACTGTCTCTACCCTAAAAACATACCATATCGGCATATCTAATAGAAAAATATATATTCATATACTCCATTTGTCCCCATATAAGCTTCACTTTTACTATTCACACGGTCAAATTATTTCATCTTTATTTTTACTTATATACTTGCTTACATTAATCATTTGTTATAATAATTAATCATGTCACCTATTACTTTATAGAACTTTTGATCTAATATTAACAATGTAATTTTTTTAATTATACACCAATATTCAAATACATTGAATTGAAAACAACTTTGGTCAAACATCGTAAACTGTAAACTGAAGTTTATTTAAGGATGAGGGAGTAACATATACACATACATTATTAGAAAATTTAAATAAATAGTATATAGTAATATTGTAAAATATAAATATAACTTTGTAGGAGTGTTCAAATTTTTAGATTGTATATGAATCCGTGCGAAGCCTGAGGTTAAAACTAGTGTCTATGTTTGTGTATTGGTAATATTGCTGCCTTTGTCTTTGACTATTGTTTTACCCTTTTTCTTCTTTTGATTCTTTTTTTAATATCAACAATTTATTAACATTAAAGGTCTTTAAATTTTGAACATCGTTATAAATGTTGTTGTTTGATCTGTATGTGCATACAGTAACTTTCTGATGCTCAGACTGTTTCAGGAAGACCTCCGCCGGCCACTTCCATGGGCGTTGGACAATTCTTTAATTTGGAGGAAGGGAAAATTGAATTGTCTCCTAAATCAGTAATTCCTATGATATACACTCAAAAGGTTAGTATTTCTACTGTCGAGTGCATGAACTGGAAATCAGCTGCATGATTGATATTTTCGAAGTATTAATGGATCTGATGTGCAATGACATACAAACTGCAGGACATTCTGTTGAAGGAAGATCACCCTCTAGCAATCAATATTTTGTTCTCCCTTAGCTTAGGCATTCTGCCTGTAACATTGTCTGTCAAAACCACTGGGTGCGGGATACAGAAGTCAGAATTATCAGTTGATGAGACAGGAGACATGGATATTAGCAGTAAGAATATCTCCTCCCATCCCCACCCATGTTGACTTGCTCTTTGCTTTCTCACTCTAAATGGAAACAAAATTCTGTTCATCCAAGTTTGTACGAGTATTTTATCATTAGAAAGCCCAATGCATTTAGTTTTTAATGGTACGTGCTGAGCATCTGATCTAGAAGCACTTGCTGGTGGTGACTGTACTTGATTTAGATTTAAAATTTAGCCAAGAAAATCTTTCAGATGCTCTGATGCATGGTCTATGTTTAACTCCTGACATTTCTTTATCTTAGATCAGAGTATTTGGGCCCTGTGTGGCAACAAATTGTTAGTTTTTAGCTTTTAAATGTTTATATTCACTGTATGTGATAACTTTTTTGTGTCAGTTTTTAGAAAAAAGTACTCCCCCTATCCCCCATCCCTAAATAAACATCAACTTATGGTATACGATGTAATTATTTTCAATTCGAATATTGGTAAAATTTACATATTTTAAAACTACTTTAAAAAAATCTTTAAAACAAGAGGCGACATGTTTATGTTATTCTAAAAAATGATTAGAGTAGATATGTAAAGAAAGTATAGTTTGACCATGTGAATAGTGAAAGTGAAGTTTATTTAGGGAGGGAGAGATTATTAATAAGATGAGTTGATTGTAGTTTTTTGTGTGGTAAAAGCTTGTTTTTAGCTTTTTGGGACCAAACACCTATCCAAAAAACTTGTTTACCGAACACTTCTAATAGTGGTTTGATCATTGTCAAGTATCTCACATATCTTAAAAATTTCTTTTTAAACTAAAAAAAATCTCGAATAATGTCATCATCAAATACCCCTTCAATCTTCTGTTGTGTGAACATTGATGGACACTACTATGAATTGGTTTTTTTGGTATAAACTATGCATTGGTTTGATGTCACATATACTACTCCTTCCAACCCAGTATTTTGGTCCTATTTTGGCTTATGATGCTTGACTGAAGTAATTTTCAATTCAATTTATTTAATTGTGGGCGCATGATTAGAAAACAAAAGTATTTTTTTAAAGGGAATACATAAAATAATATTATAAAATAAATGTGTGTATTTTATAACTACATCAAAATCTCTATAAAGGAATAGGTGGTTTTACTATGTTCTTGAAACAAATGATTACTGAAAATAGCAAGGAAGAAGATATGGTTTGACCACTGGTGAATAGCAAACGAGACCAATATTATGGGACAGAGAGAGTATTATACTGTCAAGCTTCAGTAGTACTTAACAGATGCCTAGAAGGAAATACCTTTGAGCTCAGTATAATGGGACGGATGGAGTATTATACTATCAAGCATGAGTAGTAATTAACTGATACCTGAGTATTGTACTCCTAATGCTTATCTGATTAAATGTGCTGCTCATGCTCTATATCCATGGAAATGCAGGTCTTTGCAAGCTCCGGTGCTTCCCACCTGTAGCTTTGGCATGGGATGCCTCGTCTGGACTTACTGTTTTCCCTAATTTGTACTCTGAAATTATTATGGTGGATTCCTCTCCAGGGATCTGGAGTTCCAAACCAGGGTCAGATAAAACAATTGTATTATTGCTGGTAAGCAAACTGAAACAATTATCATTTTTGGTTCTACAGTATACATTTAGTCATTCAAGATGCTGTGTGAATTTCCATGCAGGTTGACCCACACTGTTCGTATAAAACTAGTTTTAACATAACTGTCACAGTTGCTGCTGGAAGGTTTTTACTTTTATATTTCTCTCAGGTGATAACTTGCTCCTCATTGTTTGATGTTTATGTTCTTTAGAACTTTCTCCGAATGGTTGTGATATGTTTTATTGGTTATCGTGGAGAAACTAAATTGAACTGACGCTAAAACAAGCTACTCATAGGCAATTGATAATAAATTTGAAGATTATATTTTTTTACCCATCCTACTTTTGGATGCCTTTTAACCATATATTACTTTGGCTTGTATATTGGGAATTTTGATGTCACTGTTTGAAACTTTTAAGTTCTAATGTGATTTATTTACAAGTCTTTGATTGTATGGCCTGCAGATTATTGGGTTTTCAATTGCTGTTATCTTTTTCGCTTTGATGCGGCAAGCATATGCATGGGAGCTTGACTTACCCATTCCTTCACTTTTTTCAGCTGTAGAGTCAAATTTGAGACTGCCATTGCCTTTTATCTCTCTAGGCCTAGTGCCTATTTTACTAGCTTTTCTACTTTCTTACCTATTCTCCCAGCCAATTGCTTCATCGATATTCTTCATTATCGTCTCAACCATTTGCTATTTATTTGCAAATGGATTAATATTGGTGCTGATAGCGATCTCCCTGTTGGTCTTCTATATAGCTGCAACCATACATGCCTTTGTCAAAAGAAGGTTAGTGCCTTTGTGTTTATGATTGCGCACAGAACTCTTATATAATGCTATACACTAAATCTTGCCGGTATAGTACTCTTATTTTTGTAGTTCCTTCGTTCCCAAAGAATGTCACCATCCACTATTCACTAATGGAGATAATAATAGTCATGTCACCTATTGTTTGTAGATCTTTAGATGTAATTTTTAAACACTCGTGTATAAATTTTATTTATACACCAATTTTTAAGTAAATTAAATTGAAAAAAAATTGAGTCAAGTGTCATTAACCATAAATTACTTTCTTTTGGGGACAGAAGAAGTGATTAACTGTTAAATATAACATGAATAAACATTACAACTTGCAATAAGAATGTTGGATTTTCGGAGGGCCAGGTGTTAGGTGAGGTTTGACCACGTTCCCATATAAAGTTTGGATCCACTTTCTAACCCAAAAGCTTAAGCCAACGGGTAGTGCTTGACCTTTCTTCATATGGGAGTTGTATTTTAATTTGTTGATGTGGGACGGAATCCCAACACCCCCTCAAGTGGTTACTAGCCTGGTCTAGTTACTACTTGGATGGATGAATGACTCTAGCATCTCAATCTCTTTATAGCTAACCCGGTAACTAGCCTGGTCTGTTAAATATAACAAGAATAAACATTAGAACTTGCAATAAGAATACTGACCAAGGCTTTATCAACCTAAACAATGACCTAATGATTTACAGGTGGCAAATATTAGAAAAAAGTGGGCGTTTTCACTTTTTTCATTGGTTCATGAATCTTCCATGTGCTGTTTTTTCATCTAAGGTAATTTTCATTTTCATTTTATATGCATAAAGATGATTTTTCTTAAACTTCATATTTTACAGTACAAAACTGCTTTGGCATCATGTTCATAAACGACAGAGAATTGTTTAGTCAGAAGTTCCTAGTTGTAAATCTTAGCAATTGAAGCTTCTGAACTCCATCAAACAAATTTGTTTTTGTAATGCCAGTGACTAACATTAAGACATCATATCAATTGATGATTTGATGTTTTATGCCTGAAGCAGGTGGCGAGGATAATTGCATCCAATCCTTCACTTGTTATTGCCATGGTTGCCTTTCCACTTACTTGCTTCGTTCATCCTGCATTGGGTCTCTTTTTGTTACTTTCTTCCCATGCTGTCGGTTGTCACAATGCTCTCTCGAGGTAAATTCCAAGCCAAGGCTTGTCTTTCCAGATATTTGGTCTTGGCTTGAGTACGTTGATCTTGTTCGGGACTAAAACCAATTGTTCTTTTTTTTTTGTAAACAGTTTTTTACTGGCCTCATTTCGCAGTCATGTGCAAACCGAGGAGTTACGAGAGTTTGGTGACGAAGAAATGAGTAAATCTAGTCAGCCCATTCCCAAGTTTAATGGTGAAACGAGTAAAACTGTTCTTCCCAAAGAAAATGTATCCGGTGCTGCGGAGAATGCAAAAAGCTACGCTGAAACACAGTTAGAGATTTTTCACCACCGACATGGCCTGCTTATATTGCATTTGCTTGCAATGTTAATGTTTCTTCCGTCACTTGTCGCCTGGCTTCAGGTATGTTTCCTTAGTTTAATGGTCTGCATACACTCCCCCCCTCCCCTAGGCCCTACTTTTAGTGGGATGTTACTAGGTTGTTGTGGTTTTTGAATCACAATTGCCCAGACCCCGATGTTGTGCGTACTGTTCTTATAGATATGGTAAAATGGATTCTTTATGTGCAGAGGATTGGGGCTGGCCAAAGCTTTCCACGGGCTTTGGATTCTGTACTCAGTATTGGTGTTCTGCTGCACGGAATTTGTGATTCCAGGCCTGAGTTCAACTTCTTCTTTCCCTTTCCGGGCATTCCAGGGTGGGAGATAAAACAAAGCTTGGCATATCTTCTCGCCGGATATGTATCATATCTTTCTGGTCTGGCCTTGGCTCCTTATAGCACATTTTATGCTATGGCTTCTGTCGGGGTTGTTTCGTTTGCTTTTAGGATCATACAAAGGAGGACTAGGGAGAAGGGAGAGATATGCCACCGTAGCAGCCGAAAGCATTCTCATAGACAATAACAGGTTCTTCTGTTTATCATGTCAGTTCTCTCTTTGAGTTGCACAGTTGTTTACCACCTAGCTAATGTTTGATATGACTATTGTATTTTCATGATTATTTTTTTCAATGGTATTGAGTGATTACATGTCTTGTTCTGAAGATGAAAAGTGTTTGCTCATTAGAATGCAGAGTCTGTCTTTAATTATTATAGGTAACAGAGGCTTCAAAAGCATGAATAATATTCAAATAATATGAACCCAACCCCCTCACACGAGTCTCTTGCCCGAAGTGCACAGTGGGAAAAACCGACCTCCTGTATTTTGATCCACGTCCACACGTGGTGGGTAATGTTGTAAATTCGACTGGACTTCAATGACTCGAGCACGTCCTTGATGTGGTCGTGGCTGTTGTCGTAGACGAACCAACGCTGCACCGCTATCTCCCCATGATACACTATCCATTCCTGCAAAAACCGAGCTTGGTTCTTTAACATGGTGCACACACACACACACATGTAGTGCTCTTTCCTTTGGCTCATCGGGCCGGGCTCTTTTAGTGTGACTTAGGGCTGAGGCACAGAGTCCAACGGGCCTTTCCCGGCCATTCTAACTGAATCCTCGATGGGGGTGTTGGTGTTGTTCCTTCTCCGCAGCTGCTGCAGGCTGTTGAGGAGGACGCTCGAAGGGGTTTTGCAACTTGGTTTTTGGGTGGTTGAAATACCAACAGTAGACGCATTTTAGGAAGAGGAGCCCCTCGTGCGGGGGGGAAATGACAATTTCTTGAACTGAGACCACCAACTTCGGATTCTCAAGAGAGTTGCTGCCGGTGTGTGGGGGCGCTCGGAGTGGGTGCCCCACCTTTTTCAAGAGAGTTTTTTTTTTTTTTTTTGCCGGAGATCCCTCCCCATGTCATTGCCGGTCGTCGTGGACAATACCCTGTTGTAATTATTAACTCATCAATCTTAACCCAAAGAAAATTTATTTATTTATTTATTTATTAAAAATAGTAATAGTAAGCCCACTCCTCAAGGTTCATGAGGATGTTCACCTAGGTTCGAGCCTAGTAGAGGCAAAAGTGTTGACTCTTTGTGCGTCATTAGGTTGAGAAATATATGCACAGATACTACATTGTATAGATTCAATATCATTCAAAAAACAATCGTAGGGACTCATAACCCTTACCAATGCACGACTTTTTTTTTGCTTTGAAAACTATTTTGAAATTTCGATTACAAATTTTAAAAAAAAGAAAAAAGAAATATGATTTTTAATATCAATAAATTTATTTTGAAATATTATTTTAAAATAGAAGTATCATATTTTCGTACAGAATAATATTTATTGATATGTAAATTGAGAATTTAATCTCGAAGTGTTGTCGAATAAATATTTATCTTTACGTTCGTTATTTTTTAATAATCTTAAGAAGTTTGTTATATATAGCAAGTTATTTTAATTTTTTAACAAGCTAGTCAAATTTTGTATAACCCCTTAAAGTATGAAATTTTGGAAAAATACTAAAGTAGAAATAAATCATTGAAAATATAACAAAAATATGAGTTCTATGTTTTTATTTTAAAATAGGAGTTAAAATATTTTTATATCACCAATCATGATCATATACTTTACAAAAAAGTATTGGGAAATGACCATGTACAATGCTACATTATGACAATGCAAACTCCTAGTTTGAGATAAAAACAGAGAACTCGTATTTTGGTATTTTTTAAGTTTTACTCTTATTTAGGGTGATTTCTTATAAATTTTAGTAAGAGCATCTTTAATCATATCGTTTTAGCATGCTTTAAGTTATAATATACTACCTCCGTCCCAGAGTATTTGTCCACTTTCATTTTTACACAACATCCAATATATTTCTTTAATTCATTTTATCTTATAATTTGTATATTAAAAAATTATAGAAATTATATATTACTCCCTCCGTCCTAAAACTATCTTCCCACTTCCTTTTTTTCTCCGTCCTAAAACTACCTTCCCATTAGAAAAAAAAGATGACAAATGACATTAATACCCTCATTTATTTACACCAATTATCTTCTAACTCTATATTTTGAATGATTGCAAAAAAAAATTCAAAAAATCTTTTTTTAAGGAGGGTAAAATTTGAAGTCAAAGCCAAAAATTAAAAATGGG
The DNA here is from genome assembly GCA_900332095.2 of Cuscuta campestris. Lineage (NCBI taxonomy): Eukaryota > Viridiplantae > Streptophyta > Magnoliopsida > Solanales > Convolvulaceae > Cuscuta > Cuscuta campestris. The sequence goes on from OOIL02001215.1 coordinate 111,536, forward strand.
GAAAAGTCAAACTGGGAAGAAAGAATTAGGACGGAGGGAGTAATAATCTATATGTTAAGACAAATCAAACAAGATCACACATGACTATATTTAGGCTTACACATTGAGAGAATTTGATGAGTCAAAGTACTTAGATGAACAGTTCCAAAAGTCAAAACTGGACGAATAATCCGGGACGGAGGAAGTAACTAGCTAAACATTTTTCTTCTTCTCCAAAGGGTATGCTTTATTTTAGCAAGTTTGCCAAAAAATGACTTTGGCTTGCAAAATATAACAAGTGTTTCAAAATTTAGCTAGCCAATGCTTAAAAAATAAAATAACAAATTATGGTTGGGGAATGAAACAAAAAAGTACTTGCTATATCACTATTCACTTGCTATAATGTAAAAATAGTAAATCTATATAACAAGTATGGTTGGAGATTCTCTAAACTTGTAAGATTATACCTCCACCGTCTCGAAATTGGTTACATTTTTTTCCCTTTCAACTCTCGATAACTTCTGTTTATTTATGTATTTTCATTGATTATTTAATAAAATAAAATATTCGTATCACTTCTTATTTTGTACTGCGTTAAACTTTTGATATAAGTTTTTAATATGTGTGAGTTTATGTTTTATTCTTATACCAATTTTAAACATAACAATTTCAAAAAACAATTTTTTTTTGCAATGCAAAAATTGTAATATAACTTAGGAACGGAAAAAATAATACTCCGTATATAGTAAGTCATTTTGATATGATTGGAGTTGCTCTTAGTCATTGTTTTTTGGTATGACTTTAATTTTTTTACTCCCCTTATCTCAATTTAGATAATATATTTCTGATTATAATATTTGATTGAATAAATTTTTTTAAAAAAATTTTTTTAAAAAAATTTGGGTGAGATTAAAAACTAAAATTTATATATTTGAAAATAATATAAAAAGTTGGTATAAGAATATTTGAAAACTATATTTGGCACGTTCTCATGGTTCTCCCTCTCAATTTCATCATGTAATTCATTCCACAAACTTTACCAAACTCTCTCTCTCTCTATCAGTATGAGATTTTTTTGAAAGGACATCTACGAAAATTACTCCACTCTGTCCCACTGTCTTTGTCCACTTACCTTTTGACACACCATCCAATGCACTTCTTTAACCCATTTTATCTTGTAATTTCTATATTAAAAAATTATATATTAATAATCTATATGTTAAGACGAATCAAACAAGATGACACATGACTATTTTTATTCTTACACATTGAGAGAATTTGATGTGTCAAAGTGCTTAGATGAACAGTTGCAAAAGTCAAAACTGGACAAAGACAATGAGACGGAGGTAGTAATTGCTAAAGAGTAGGGAGTACATTTGATAGAGCAAAAAAATTGGAAAAAAAACATGGCCTCATAATAAATCTGGTTGGAAACTTGCACAAATACTCCGTACACAAAGCAAGAACCGTAACGTTGGAAGAAAGTGGAGGGTCCCACCCACAAGTGAACGTCCGGCCAACTGCCACTCAACGTATACCTCTCTTCCACCCATTCCTTCTTCCTTCTTTTATCCATTTGAATTTCAAATTTAAACTTTAAATTTCTCACTATGGTTATGCTGCATGTGCCACCGAAAAGATTCTTTCTTTCTTTCCCCCTTCCCTGCCCTTCCTCCTCCTCACTGTCGTCTTCTTCTTCTTGTCCAGATGTTTTTCTTTTCCTTAAATAATAAGCTTCCAAATTACCAGACCTTAATAAAGCTCCTCTGTTCCTCAAAGGCGGCCGTTTCTTGAATCTTTATTTTTTTAAATTGCCCACCCCACCGGGTCACTCTCTGATCGATCTACAATTCCCAGCTTGCTGGGGACAACAATGGCAGACTCGGCTTGTCTTATTCAAGCTTTCTCATACGCTTCTGCGACGCCCAATGAAGCCAAACAGGTAACTGATACAGTAATTAGTAAGTAAGAACTGCGTACCGTTCAATCATCTCTCAAGATTCGATCTTTATTAGTGGAACATTCATTCATGGAATTCTTGTGCAGGGGAACGCCATTCACGCGCTGGGAGAATCCATATCTTTCGGCCGGTTCATGTCGGAGTCTCTGGCTTGGGAGAAATGGTCCGCCTTCGCCCACAACAACAGCGGCAGCAACAAGTATGTAGAGGAGGCCGAGAGCTATGCCCGACCCGGTTCCGTCGCCCAGAAGAAGGCTTTCTTCGAGGCCCATTACAAGAGAATCGCTGCCAAGAAAGCAGCAGCCGCCGCGTTGGCCCTTGAACAAGCCAATGCCTGTGCGGCAGCCGGTGGCGACGAGGAAGAAAGAAGCACTCAAGCCGACAGTGATGTCCGGGCCGGAGACGAGGCCCAAGAAACAGCTTCTTGTTCAGAAGAGGTCAGCGAAACGCCCCAAATGGAGAGACCCTTGTTAAAGGTACAACCTTTTTTTTTTTTTTTTTTTTTTTTGAGTTTTTGGTTTAGTCAATTGATATGAATCAATCACCAATTTATCTGCATCCGGATCTCTGGTATGATGTGAATTATGATGACAGAGCTGTTCGAAGAAAAAAGAAGTAGAGGAAGAAGAAGAAGTTTCATCAGCTCCTGTCATCACTAAGAAAAGACCAGCCCCTTCTACTCTGAAGATGCAGATTCATGGCAACGCTCGGAATAAAGTTCCACCGCCTCCTCCTCCGCTCACGGCAGCAGTGCGGCCCACCACCATACAAACTCCTCCAAACAAGAAAGAAAACATCACAGCCGCCACCCCAAAAAGGATACCTCCAGCAGTGGTAAAAAGTTGCAGTTCATCACTCTCCCTCAATGCTGCCAAACCCAATCCACCTTCGAAACCTCTCAGCTCCCTGCTGAATCTAACTCCGCCGCCAGCCAAAGAACCCCCGCCGCCTCCTCCAACAAACAAGGACATCATCCCTCGGTGTGCTCCCAAGAAATGCTCAACACCTATTCTCGGGATGATGACTCCAATGGTAGTAATCTTTCACATCAAAGCAATCCCAGTTGCTTGAATTGTTCAATTAACCAAGCATTAATCTAATCAAATTTTTGTTCCATCAGCAGCAGGAAAAGCCAGTTAATCCCGCATCAGCTTCAAGAAGTTCTAAAACATCTGCCCCCAAGTGGCACCTTCTAACTTCAGTGTAAGTCACCCCTGGTTTGGCTGCATTTTTGTTTGTATGATGATTTTTGATGTTCTTTCTCACGAGATAGTTATGAATGTGCGGCGCTTGCAGTTGCGCCAAGTCATTGACGGCCTGCCGGAATAAACTGCGCTCCCCTTATACTAATACTAGTCTAACACCCACCCCTTTCCGCCTAAGAACAGAAGAAAGAGCCACTGCAAGAAGGAAACAAGTGAGTTTTAGAATGTTAAATTGATTTCCTTTGGCTCCTTATTATAAAATGCACACTATATTGGGGGGAATGAAGTTGATTGATGAGATTATCATGGAATGGGTTATATGTCTGATTTTAGAAACTGGAAGAGAAATTCAATGCCAACAAGGTGGAGGAGGTGGAGGTACAGAAGGTGCAGCTGCAAACCAAAATGAAGGTCTACTTAACCACCTACCTTTTCATCTATCTATTCTGATTGTTGAGGTTCATTTGAAGGATCATCATGAAAGGTGGCATAAAAATTAAAAATCAATGGTTGCAGGAGAAAGCAGGGACGGAGCTAAGGAGGAAACTGGGTCAAAGCTTGTGTTTCAAAGCCCGCCCTCTCCCTCACTTTTATCATCACAAGGATGATACAACAAGAAGAGGAGAAGAAGTTCCACCACCACCACAACCACCTGCTGCAAAGCGTCAACAATCCCCTAAGGTTTCTTTCTCTCTTTCCTCTTAATAGAAAAAGAAATCTATTAATGCGGACGGGGCAACATGGTTCTCTTCCAAATGCTCCACAAATTCATTGTCTTTGTGTTGATCTGCAGAAACCGGGAGCGACACTGCAGCCTCCTTCTGCTCAACCCCTTGCAAGAAAGAGTCGACCTAAAGGCCCCCATCATGCAAGGAAAGTCAGGAGTTCACAAGAATCGTGATACCTCCTCAGAGCGCTGCCTTTAAGAGAAAAAAAAAAAAACTAAGAACACAAGAACTATGCTGATGAATGTAGTGTAGAAAATGCTAACTTGTTGCGCCCGGATTAATTGTTGCTTGACAATTGCCATCCATCCAGGGTTATTACAAATTTAGAATCAAGGAGACATGTATAAACTGATCAAAAACAACATTTCTTATTCTTATTCTTAATAGCATCATCATCATCATCATGATTTCTTCTCTGTAATATTGTTTTTGTAGTTGGTAACAGTAATAGAAATAGCATGGATGTCTAGTAATTCCGGATTGCCCCGCACAGTCATCCAATACCCAGATCGCATTCAGCTCATTGTGCATGTTGTTGTTAATGGGGAACTTAGTTTTAATTTGTCCAACCACACATTTTCATTTCCGTCCCGTTTCATCATCTTCTTGTTCTTCTTCCCCCAATTGGGAAGTAAAAAAGCCAGGAACCAAGGTCGTCATAGATATTCATCGTCGTCATCTGCAGCCTCGAGATGATCTGTGTAGTCAACTCCAGCCAGATGGTCCAATATTCCGGTGGCGGAGAAGCCAGGAACGTCGTGGCAGGGTTTGTAATGGTGATTGCCAACCCGCCACGCAATGGATTTATTGTCAGCAACAGCGTCGGCGGTTCTCTGCTTCAGTGTCCCCTTGGCCTTGCCCTTTGCTTTGCCGGCGGCGGAGGTGACGTGGCACTCGAGACATTTTGCACGGGCGCACCTTCCGGTGAACTTGGAGTGGTTGGTGGGCTTGGAGGAGACCCTGGAGAAGGGACCGGCGGTGGGGGCGCTGCAGGAGGAGGAGTAAATGTGTTTTGGCTGCGGCGGCCTTGGGTGGTGGTTCAGAGGGGGAAGGACGGGGCAGGTTGGGACCAGGCCGTGTTGGCGACCCTCTCGCTTCATTGTATTGTTGTTAGAGATCGATCACTACAATTTGCTCCATCGGCTATGGGTGGATTGAATCAATAAATACACAGAGAAATCAACTGCCGGAAGAAGAAAAAGGAGGAGGAAGAAGTTGGGATGCAAGCCGGGGGTGGGGTGGGGGTGCTGCGTGCGTGTTGCCCAAGTTGTTGTGCTGCCCACGTTTGCTTGAATTCCACGAATTGGGGTATTGAATAGGGCTCTTCATTTCTGCCGGATCAAGGATGGAGGGGAATTTAGTTAAATAACACTAAAACATAATAATATTTTTTTCCTAAATAGCATTATATATGTTTTTTTCTAATGTACTCCCTCCGTTCCCCTAAGATGTTCTTATTTTGACTTTTGGTGGTTTTTAAGGAGAGTTGAAAAAAGGTAAAAGTTTACCATAATACCCTTAATGAAAATGGGTGGAGTTTATTAAATGAGGTGGGTGAGGTGTAATAAATAAAGTAAGTGGGGGTAGTTGTGGTATTTTAATTGTTAAAAAATGAAATGAGAAGATCTATTGTGGACAAAGAAAACAGGGCTTTTGGGAAGATCTATAGGGGACGGAAGGAGTACCAATTTTAGTCATTATCCATTAGTCATTATTCAAGTAAATATTCGACATCATTGGACATTATTCATCCTTCTATACATTATTATGTGTTATTTAGGGAATAAAACAATTTAAGTGCTATTTAGGAAAATGACTTAAATTTTAGTCTCACGTTTTGCCTAGAGATGAATAGGCTATGACTATCAGTACGACCGTCAGTACGGTAGAAACATTATTTTTTATGCGTGACTCTGTAAAGAATGAGGTCAATGATAGGATCAAAATTATTGGGTTATCCTAACCCAACTCTTGGGTTTTTAAAAAATAAAGTACTTGCACTAATTCAATCATATCAAACTCCAAATCTTCACAAATGAAAGTTGGAAGGGTAAGCGCCCACTCTAGAAAAACAAGACATGGAGTCAAATGCTCAACCAACAAGTGAATATTTTGATTTACAGATCTAGTAACAACCGACAAAGGGATAAGAAAATTCTTTCGTCAATTTCTTACTCATAATCAATGTCTCTGAAAAATGTGAGATATTATCCTTCCTTGCTTGCAAAACAATAAAGAGTGTTTGATTATCCATCTCAATAGTGATCTTCGGTAGCATATATTCTTCCTTGAGCAACTTAATGCCTCACATACTCCCATTGCATCTTCCATATGCACATTCTCTATCATTCCCAAACCATAATGTGCCTCTCGACCGAAAAATCCAAGATGATGGACCTAGATCGGCAGGAGCCATCTGTAGTCTTTCGTAACGAGTATGAGGGTCAAATCAAAGCATTTTCAAGGGATGTAAAGCCTGGGGTTCACAAGAATCATGATACTAATAAACATGAAGAACACAAGAATTATATATGGTGATGAAAGTAGAATATAAACTTGCTTGCTAATTAACGGGATCGTACTAGTCTTATATTTTTTTCTGTCTGGAGTAATTGTTGCTTTCCATCCCGGGTTGGTTATAAGGATCAAGGCCATTCGAGGGGACATAATGTAAAAACTAATACGGAGTATTTAAAAAAACAACATTATTATATTTATTAGGGAGATTTAGGTTTATCATCGAACACAAAACATCATGATTGATTACATATACTAATGGTGTAGCAATAGGAATAGATCGAATTGATGTGTAATTGAAACCATGCTCACATCATCTTCATCTTGGCCTTCATCTCTGGCCGGCCAATTTCATCATCATCATCTTCATGCTCTTCCCGGCCCCAATTCAAGGAGGAGTTAGTTATTCTTCATCATCATCAAGATCGTCGGTGTAGTCGAGGCCAGCCAGGTAGCCCAGTATTCCGGTGGCCGAGAAACCAGGAACGTCGTCGTCGTGACGGGACCTGTAATTATTATTAGGAGCAGCATCCACCCGCCACGCGATCGATTTGTTGTCAGCAGCAGCATCTGCGGTCCTCTGTTTCAGCGTCCCCTTGCCCGCCGCCGCCTTCTTATTGCCTTTTGCTTTGCCGGCGGAGGCGGCAGATCCGACCTTTTGACAGTCGGGACATTGGGCACGGCCGCACTTTCCGGTGAACTTGGAGTGGTTGGTAGGCTTGGAGGAGACCCTGGCGAACGGGCCGGCGGCGGGGGCGGTACAGGAGGAGTAAATGTGTTTAGGGCGCGGCGGCCTTGGGTTCAAAAGGGAATCGGAAGGGGGGAGGACGATGACGGGGCAGGTTCGGACCACACCGTGCTGGCGACCCTCTCTCTTCATTCTCCTCACAACTCGCTCCGGATGAATGATCGAATCAATCAATGAATGAATGGCCATTTCAGCGTGGATTGAATCAATATATTTATACTGTAAAAGGGAGCCAGGGAGGGGAGGGTGTGTGGCCCAAGTTGTTGTGCTGCCCACGTTTACTTGCATTACACGCATTTGGATTCATTTCCCACGTTTATTTTGCATTTTATGATTCCTCAACTTAGATTTAACACAAAATCACATTGGACTTTTTAAATAACCCATATAAGTTAAAAATAACGTCATTCAAATATCGTAACTTATACTCCCTAGCTAATAGAAGAGTTAAATCTTTTTGGGAAAACAGTACAGGTATAGGTGTCGGACCAAGTTAGCTGCAATGTTGTGGTGAACAAAGAAAAAAAACATTCCAATATCCCCTCAATTTCATTAACACAGTCCAATGTTAGATGGGGCAGTTTCATAATAACGTTACGACAAACTCATTACATTAATGTCGTTAAAAGAGAGAGAGAGAGAGGAAGGATTTGTTTCATTAACGAATGTACATTAGCAACATTGGTAGCTAGAGTCAGTGCCATTCTTTGCAGCATTGCACGCAGAGGGGCGGGCGCTTCCGGATGTCGCAGTAGCAGCAAGCTATGTCGCAGTCATTGTTGCACCCTAACAACACACACACACACACACACACACACACACACAATCAAATCCAAACACACACACAAAAGAAGTCGTCTCCGCGTACATGTGGTTAGGGAATGGGAAGGAGCTGACCTGTTACGGTGATGTACTCTGCAGCGGATTGCTCCAAACGTCTAGGATCTGTAAGGGGGCGTGCGGTTGCTTGGACATCGTTTCCCTGTGACCACAAAATCCAAAGCAGAATCACACTACTACTACTTGCTGCTACCAACCTGCAGCACATCTTCATTCCTGATAGATCTGTTTTCTGGATTATATTAGCTGCTTGGTTCGTTCAACTTTGCTCATCAAACCTCAACAATAACCACATTTATATAGAGAGAGAGAGAGGCATCGAGTGTGCTATCGATCAATGTTTATAAAACTGTTACAAATCAAACATGTGATCACAAATAATAACATCTCAATATCACACAAATCATTCATTCATTCCATGTGAAAAAGGGCATTCGAATTCGCCCATATTCTGTATGTCATGCACTTTAAATTAAATCACAACAAGGATATTTATAAGAAAAACAGATAAACAATCATAACCACGGACGGACATAACTCTCTCTTTTGTTTTTCTTTGAAAATGCAAATTCTTGAATGACAAAGAACAAACTTTACACAATGAGGAGGAAATTTTAAGCCCCTCAAGATCACTAGAAGCTATAATCAAAACCATATAGACAATCGATTTGCTCGGTTACTAATGCTGGATTTCAGCTCTTCCCCAAAGAGACTGTCTGAGCCTCGGGGTCGGATCCATTTTTGCTGCCTTCCAAAGATTTCTGGCTAAAAATCCGAGCAAACATGCTCCTTGACCTGGGGATACTTGAAGCTTCTGCTCCACACGTTCTGCTGTCACCATCCTTCTTTGCAGCCAGTTCATTTAATATTGCCTTCATGCTGCTGTCAAAGCGCCGCCTATATGTTGGGTATCTCGATATGGATTTCGTTATCCCATGAAGTCTTTAATGACATAACAAAAACAAAAAAATGGGGAAATCAGAACAGACACTGATAATCGTTAATTATGCAGAAATCAAAACATACACGAAGCATCACCTTCGAGCTAATGCATCAAGCTCAGCCCGCCTTATCTCAGATGCAGGTTTCAGCAGATCAATGTTCGATCTATTCAACCTCTCAGAATCCCCATACAACAGGACCAATTTGCCGAGGTACTCCTCTTCGGATTCAGAAAGGTTGTCAGCCTTGATCTGGTCTTTCATGATCAGAAGCGGATTGAGAAACCAGTCATAAAAAGCATCTTTAGGCCTGTTTGTGCTACTTATCTCGGTAGTACTATTATTATCATCTTCTGCAATGTTCATTTGGCACACAGTCGGCGATTTGATTATGAGGCAAACCAATCGAGACAGAGAGATACATGAAATAAATCTAACTTACTTAACAACAAACCAGAGGAGTTGGCTTTAGCAGAACGTAAGAGTATCTGAAGCACACCAAAAGCAGGTAGACCTATACTTAAGATTCGCCCAATGTCCTTATTAGACTTGGCATCTTCAATATCTTTTTGAGTCAACACTCCTTCAGATACTAATATTTCCCCGTAACGTTGACACTCTTTGAAAAACCCGTTAGCAAACTACAAGAGTACATACATAAAGGGCAGAGTCTTTATTGCCTTACTAAAAAATGATAAATAAGGTTAATGTGGGAAAGTACATTTTTAAAAAAATTCTACCTCAATGTGTTTCAACTCAACCATAGGTGTGTTGTGAGAAGAAAATGAATTCCTGAAAGAGGTCGGCCTTGAGAAAGACGCTGCACGGGAGCTGGTTCTTGAGTAGGTCCTCGTTCGGTATTGGGGCCTGTATGGATGGATCTCATATTTCAGAACTTCAAGTGTTAACTCGGGTATTAATTAGAAAAAGAAGTGTAACAATATATATATCTGGATAACAAGAAATAGGCTATCATGTTGAAAATGACTGTAATTGTCAGAAATCCAGAACCTAGGGAAGCATGATCCTTCAGGTAAGTCAAGAACATCATTGCTATACTCATCATATATGGATAAAGATGCGACAATGTAGCAGAGCCCCAACCAGAAAGAACTCTCCTGTATAATATGTCGTTGAAAGGAGTTACAACCTCTCACACACCTCTCAGAGGAAAAAAAAATACTGACACGCCAGTTTTGACATTTGAGTACCACAAGAGTCAAACCAACCTGGTAGACAACAGCTCCTGCATATGCACCGAGGAAGATACTAGATACCATGGAACCTAACAATGCACCAGCAACCGCCAACGGCCAGAGCAGGATGGCAATCCCAGCAAAAGGCACACAGATTGTCTCCAAGAAAGGGCCCTCCCGTCCTATACAATCATGAAACAAACGGTGCCATCCTCTAAATAGCATGTAAGGGGTTTTGTAAGCAGCTATCATGGTGATCATTGGCATATCTACAATAATTCCAAGCAAGCCACCAATTAATGTTCCAGGAAGATAAAGCAGCCTGCAGAAAAACAAGGTGCAGATATTCTTATTCTTCTTTGAACATCCCAAAAATGTTTTTTTTTAAGTTGAGAAAAAAGATACCTAAATTCATAATATTTTCCTGCCCCTTGAAGCCGTAGATCATCCATAAATGAAAAGTAGGAATGGTAACAAACATCCCCAACATCCCTAACAATGGTAAAGCTCCGTTTGACTGTATCCCAAGTACCATCCTAAAAAAAACAATGGAATTTACATCCATGAAACTGGTACAAGAAAAAACGAGGATAACCATTTGGAAGACATCTTCAGAAAAGAAGTTTGAGAAGCATACACATATGCAGTGATAAAATTTGTTATCCTTCCCAGGTTCAACAGCTCGGGAAGTGGCAAGCATGGGTGAGAAGAAACCATATGCTGCCCCACCAATAATGCTGCTCGCAATTGCAATCACTAACCACAACGATAAAACAACTGGAAGACATATGCAGATAACCGCTTTCAAGACCGGACCTAGTTGTTTTGTGCTGCAGATGATTATCGGAAAGTTTAAAGAAGAAGAAGAAAAAAACACTTAGTAAAACCAAAGTAGAGAGAGGCAATCTGGAAGTGCAATTTTGTTAAAGAGCGCACCTTAAGATGGAGTAATATGTGTAGAACAGGTGTACCGGCCAAAGGCCTAAAACCACAGCAGAGTTTCCAATGGTAATAATAAGAAGTATAAACGGACACAGAATTGAACCTGGAAAACAAGGGAGGGAGTTGCTTAATTTTTCCACCATCATAAAAAAGACTCAAAATTGTTTTATTTTCTCAGAAAGAAGTGTTAAGAATCTATAAGCAATAAAAAAAATTTCAGACTTAAAAGAAAGTAGCCTAAATACTACCTTGGTGCGTACAATATATTGTAGGTAATTGTTTCTAATGAATGGCATCACATGTGAAATGTGGTCTTGTGCCATAATGCTATTGCTTTAGATTGTTTATACCATATAGGCACACCAGAAAAGGAAAAAAACTCAGCCATGTTGGGCATCTATACATACATTAAAAAAACACAATTTATTACTATCATAGCAATAATATTTGGGTTTGGACCACCTGAAGCCGGCAACTTCCACCCTTAACATGTAAAAAGAGAATATTAGCTATTTAAGCAAGTTTCTTGGTAAAAGAGTACTCCGTATTAAAGAAAAAGAACAATTCGAGAAAAGGTTACCCAGCATAAAATTGGAAAAAAAAAAAAAGGACACTTGAAACTAATATGGAAATGGGCATAAATCAGATTGGAATTAATATCGGAATGGGGGAGAAGAGTGAAAAGGAGTGACCTTTAAGAAAGCCAAGAATGAGAAGGGCAATGAAGTAAGGGAGAAAGCGTATGAAGTTGCAGAGGGATGCGAGAAAGCCCCTTGGGGGTTCCATACTGTAATGAAGATTCAGACCCAACTCTCACATCTGAGTTCAGGAAGTGTGTTGAGCCTTTCTGGCTTCAACCCCTCTTCTGCGTGAACAGTGGGCCCCCTTCTTCGTCTTCTTCTTCTTCTTCTTCTCTGAGATTGAATCTATCTGCGGAAGGATGGGAACTGTGAATTTTCATTCATTCATGATGATGAAACAACGCAGTTTATGTGATGTAAGTAGTGCAGGCAGTAAATAAAATTAACCGGATTGAAGAGTGAAAGCCTCCCTCCCGTCCCGTCTGGTCACGGGAAAAAACACGCTAGGCACAGACTAACATATATTCCCACGTCTTGTTTTATTCATCTACGAGTAATTTTTTTCTCTTTTTCGGTGGGGTTTTATATTTTTTAATTGCTCCGGAGTATAGTAGAGGTGGAGGAATTTACTTACTAATCCTCCCCTCCAATAAGATTTCGATGTTTGACATTGTTTGGTCAAATATATATTTCCAGCATTAATAAAATACTTTCTCCGTCCCAAAAAATGTCCCAAAAAATATCACAGTAACCATTTCAGTCTCTTGATAACTTTTACTTATTTACTCATTTAATTGACTATTTGATAACATAAAATATTCTTCTCGTATCTTTTATTTACTTTTGATTTACTTTTAAACGTTGTAACTCTTACTTGTTATTTCTCGATTAATTTGTAAATAATAATAATTTTAAAAGATGTGATGCTTTGCACGTCCTTCAAAATATTGCAAACAATTTGGGACAAAAGGAATATAATTTTGAATAAATAAATATTATAAACTACATATTGAATTTATAATATACCGAAATAAAATATCAAGTTTTTTCAATTCATTTTATTCACATATTGGTATAGAAATAAAAAAATAAAATTTACATATCAAAAAACTACATGAAAAGTTCTTCAAAATAAGAGGTGTCATAAATATTTTATTTTATCAATTAACCAATGAAAATGTAGAATTAATCAAAAATTCTCGCGATTGCTTAAAAAACAAATGTGAGATATATTTTGGGAAGAGGAAGTATAGATTTGGCGTTAAGAATATACTCCCTCCGTCCCAGAGTATTTGTCCACTTTCATTTTTGCACATCATCCAATACACTTCTTTAATCCATTTTATCTTGTAATTTGTATATTAAAAAATTATAGAAATTATATATTAATAATCTATATGTTAAGACGAATCAAACAAGATCACACATGACTATATTTAGGCTTACACATTGAGAAAATTTGATGAGTCAAAGTGCTTAGATAAACAATTCCAAAAGTCAAAAGTGGACGAATATAGCGGGACAGAGGTAGTAGGTCATACGGGAGTGAGTAATATTGAATGGGGCAATCTGCAAATTATAAAGAGGGGAAGGAAATTCATTCCAATGTTTGTTTCTTGCAAATTACTCAACACTCAATCTCGGAGCTTTCTTTATTTTGGTTGTCCTAGAATCCGATTCTAGGCATCACAACTCACTCTCAAATGAAAGAAGAGGAATTGTACAAATGTTACACATCCAGCAAGATCAACAGCTCACAAAATGTCTGTTTTTCTCTTCTTCTTTTTACCATAATTTGTTCTTCCCACATTAAGGAATGTATCAGGCGGATCTTCTGGCCAATATGAAGAACGCAAGTACCTTTGAGTACTGGTACCTTCCTTAACATTTCATTACTGATGAAGTCGAATGTGAATCGAAACATGTAAACAAAAAGAGCAGCAGAGAGAGTTTTAGGGTAAAGAAACAACCTGTCATTAAGGCATAAGAACCCTGGTGAAAGGAAATGTAGTCTTACAGGAGAGGTTTGATTCATAACAATTTCCCGGTTTCGCTGTACTTTCAAGCAGCTCACCACAATGAAAGAAATTAGGGGCTGAGATAAGTTGTTTGCATAAATTGAAATGAGCATATGTTGTTGTCAAGTCAGATGCCAATGCCAACTACTACATTGTTATGTTTCAGTTTGAAACCTCAAGAAAATGAATTGAAAATACAAACAGATATCAGCTATTCATTGCAGAGAATGGAAGTAGCTCGCATTCCATCCCTAAACCACAGCAGTCACTATACTCTGGTGGTTGCAAAGAGCCTCTAGATGCATGTTCATAAATGATAAGAGCCCTAATCCACAGCAGTGACTAGACTCCGGTAGTGGACCGACTGACTGACTTATTCATGTTCTCAAACCACCAATCAAATGAGTAGAAGCCAGATTAATGTTCATATACTAATAACAATAATAAAGAATAAGAACCTAGATGCATCTGCTTTGTACATCACTACTCCTATCCATATTAGCTTCTTGTTGTCCAAACATTGTAATTTTGGGTAAGCCTCAAGGCTAATCTAGTGAAGGTTTATTTTATAACCTTAACAGTATGAGCCTGTGTCACTGTGTGTCTAACTTTTTGTCGTCTATCAACTCAATTCATGTCTTTAAGAGAGAACTCGAACAAATATACTAAATTCTTCACTGGCAACAATAAACATCATTGTCTATGCTTGTTTCATATATGAGAAAAACCAATGAGAATTCAAAATTTTGGCAGCAACTATACGAATGCACATTGATGCAATCCTTTTTTCCAAAGAAAATGTCATCAATTCATATATGTGCTGTTGAAAGTTCAAACTCAACATAAAGAACTGCATGTTATGCAAAGGTGAATGGAAGCAATGAGAATGGATATAATAAATAAGAAAAGACCACTTATTTCTTTCTGCGATAGAAATCCAAAGGATGGGGAATTGCAGATAAAGAAACGAAACGCATCCCCACAGATCAGAAAGCAAAAATGTCCTCACAAGATCAAGAAACTGGCAACGAAGAGCACTACGTCTTCCTCCTGAGCCGCTTCCTCAGCTTCTTCAGTTTGTGCTTGTTCATCTTCTTCTTCCTCTTCTTCTTCACACTGTCGGCCCATATTTCCGGCGATTCTCGCCGCGAAGCAACGCCGGCATCCTCGGACGGAAAGATGAACCCGGATTGGGAAATCGGAACTGGGTTCAAGAAATAGTCGAATGAAAAGGTGGGGTAGAGAAGCGAGGAGGCGTTCGTGTTTGAATCATCTTCTCTTTTGGGTTTGAGGAAGATGGGGTTTTGGGCCGTTTCACTGCCAATGGTAGGCGGAGGTGCGCTGGGAATCTGGGTCTGAGATTTGTTGAGCAGAGTGATGAATCTTGTGGCGGGTTGAGATCGATTTCTGAGAACCTTTCCCAGAAAAGAAGCCATTTTTTTAATTGAGGGAGACGAAAGTGAAGGGTTAGCAAAAAAAATAAAAGACAGAATGAATTGTTCTTCGATTAGGGTTCTTGGGCTTTTTTAAGACCAATGGAAAACTAAAATGTACTGCGTACAAAAATGCGATTAAAAAAAAATTAAATTGCCCCCATGCAGGATCGAACTACAGACCTCCAGTTTACAAGACTGGCGCTCTACCACTGAGCTATAAGGGCTTCTTGTTTCTACGTTTTAACTTAGCAAATTACAAATACTAAATAACCCTTTATGTTGTCCTCCTCAATCTCAAATTAATCTTCTCAATTAATAATTGTATCATCTTGAAAACTTATATTTGTATGTAACTTTCAATTGATCATTTTATAAAACAAAATACTCTTACCATCACTTATTTTATGGAATTTTTAATATAATTTTGAACGATATAATTTATACGGAGTAATTTTTATTTTAATATTAATTTATAATTAAATGATTAAAAAGATATTAGAAAAATTAATTGGGACGAAGGGGTTTTTTTCCTTTAGACTAGACCCACCACTCTTGGATAAATGCAGAGTAGTTTTAAGTTTTGGATGATTTTGTTATACACCCTAATAGAATTAATAATATTCTCCTTCAAAAAAAAGAATTTATAGTAACAAAGAGAAACCAAAGGGTAAAACTAACCGGGAAACTAAAGGGTAAAACTAAAGGAGTTTCTACATTGATGTAAGCAAGAGTTCATTTTTCATACTCCTATTAAATTGAAGTTTTCATTTATTTTTGCATGGATTTCAAAAGGAGTAAAATTGTGTTATACTCCCTAGAGATTTATGTAGATATGAAATAAATAAACTGTTTCATAAATTATTTCCTTGAAAAATGATAATTAAAAAAAGTTTTAAAAGGAGGGAGTATGTAATTCATCTACCCCTGTCACTTGTTATTTCGTCCAATACTTTTTTCGATTCAAATTGGACAAATCACGATCATCAATTATATGAGAGTAAATATTTTATTGTATATTAGTACAAAAATAATATGATTAGATTTATACTATGAAAAACTGTCAAAGACATACTTCTTTGTACTCCGTTATAATATATATAGTACAAAGTTTACGTCTCTTTATAACACAAATTTAATGTAAGTGATTGACTTAAAAAACTAAAGG
Organism: Cuscuta campestris; assembly: GCA_900332095.2. NCBI lineage: Eukaryota > Viridiplantae > Streptophyta > Magnoliopsida > Solanales > Convolvulaceae > Cuscuta > Cuscuta campestris. Next base: position 127,792 of record OOIL02001215.1, read on the forward strand.
GAACAAATACTCTAGAAGCCTCTATAACACAAATTTATTGTAATTGATTGATTCGAAAAAACTAAAGTGAACAAATACTCTAGGAGAAACATTTAAGTTACATCAGAATCACAATATATATCAAAAAAATTGGAATCCAAATTCTACATAAGTTACATCATCAAAATATTATCCCTAAGAGAAACATTTAATCCTCTATGACTTCAATCCTATCCCACAAATCCACAATACAAGTGGATAGAGACTCATGTTCCAAGGTCATCTTTTCTAAATCAACCTGGTGAGAAACTAAATCACAAACAGAACAAAAATCCTTTGAAACACAGATAGCAGCTGCAACCCAATACAACCTCCACCATCCTCCAGCGCAATCACGATGAGCCACCAAACACCTGAAGCATGAAATTGTTCATTCACCATTCAGATAAAAGTTGGGTACTCCATCATTCACATAACTAACCATTATTACTTCTGTGATACATCAGAAGTTAAATGAATATCGACACACATCATGTCTACGTTCGTTCATGTTTTCGTTTATGATCAGTTAAAAAACAACGAAGTGAATATTTAGAATTAGAGTGAGGGAGGAAGAGATGAAAGGATAAGTGAGATTTGGAGAAATTACTGCAGCTATTGTATCCTTAGACAGTCTAGTCTTTTTGTTTTCTCTAGCTCCCTCTGCTGCCACTGCCGCCTTCTGTGGGAAATGCCTGATAAATTTTGGCCTATGCAAGTTTTTTTGAACGTCAGAAGACTCTACCGAGTTTTCTGTGACCTTCTGCTTCTGCAAAACATGATTACAATAATAATAATAATAATAATAATAATAATAATAATAATAATAATAATATATGGAGTAAATAATAGTAATTCATTTACAAAGTCGAGAAGTTAATGTAGCAGTGAAGAATTAGGAACATGAGAGAACATGAACCTTCTTTAACCGTTTTTCCTCAATGGCACTCATAACACGAGATTTATCAGCTTGCGAGAGGAAGAAATCTCGTTCCTTTGTAGCAGCTGACAATTCCAATGCTAACTTCTGCTCCCGAACAGCATTGTTGTATGCTGCAAACAATTTTTTTTTGCCCATTCATGTAAATATGTGTTTGTCTATCAAAACATACACATAATACAATAGTTCTCCCTACCTATTTCCTCAGTAAGATCATCCCACTTGAATTTACTCAAGTACTTGATATTCCAAATATCATAATAGAAAGAAGACCTTTTCTTTCCACCTAACAACAAAGCGAGGTGTGAAAATCATTACAACACCCACGAAACTTGCAAGAGACAAAAAACAGATATTTGATGGTGTACCCATCTGTTGACCGTTTAACATCTTAGCAACCCTTTTGGCAATGCTCTTTTTTGTAAATTCGACCCACCTAAAAAATGTACACAAACAATATAAAAAGCGGTGGATTCATTAAGTATTAGAAATTTCATATCCAACAATACCATACAAGACTCTTTAGTCTTGATGAGGAGTAGACAGTTCTTATTTTTCTATTGCCAGAAATTCAGATAACTATTATAGATTTCTGTGAATAAAATTCTCAAGCAAAAATTGCATACCCTTCAGAAAATTCTTGTCCACGAAAGCCATCTGCCCGTTTACGATTCATTTGTGCATCTGGATCTATGGACAAACATCATTCATTAGTTACATGAACTACATGTAATCACAACTTTGTACTATTTTTTCCGAATGATAATGTCAGCTGGATAAGAAAAACACTGAAGACAACTAATAACTAAGACACCAAATAATGCTCCATCTGGTACTATTTATAAGGCGCCCTAGGGTGGTGCTTAATGTTACTCATTATATATTATCAATCCATATTTAATTTGTATTTCTGTATACCCTATGAAATGAAAGAGACTCATTTCTTATTGATGTTGCTTCAGACAAAGACATAACATTGAATAAGGACATGTTAGGAAAGTTAAGAATATTTATTTCTATGGTGTGTAAATGTGTGCAGAAGTCAAAGCCACGCTCTATAAATAGGTTCGGCGAGAATGATCTTTATTTTTGCATACTACAAAGGGGTTAGAATAACTAACTTTCAGGAACAAGATAAATTCTCTGAATTTCTCCATAATGTGACAAAATTTGACGGAGCTTCAAAGGATCCATGTGTGGAGGTACCCGACTCAAGTAACAAATTCCACGCTTTCCCGCCTTTGCAGCTTCTTCCATTAACATTAGCTTCCTTTTATTTTTCCGGTTTCTCACACTACCATTTTTCTCTTTCCCATCACCAATAGCAGAATCTTTTACCTCCATATCCTCCTTAATCATCCTAACGGATGGAGAAAGAAAGTATGATGCAATAATGAATCAGAAGGTGAGTAAACAACAATATGCATCAAGGGACACAATGCACTTGCTATGAAATAACTAGTACGATGAAAGCAAAAACTATACTAGATATTTTAAATGAAGAAATAGCAGCATCTTGAAAATGGGAGGAACTGTAGGAGCACCTAAACCCAACATCATATTAAGTCGTTGATAATGTAAATTTTAATAGTAACTCCCCAATCATGCATCCCGTTGTTCATTACTTACATGTCCGATTGAACTCTTATTTTTACAAGTATACTGTACAGAGTATTAAAGCACATTAAAAAATAAGAACACATATTCACCACTACATCTTGACAACAGATCAAGACTAATCTAAAGGGATTGCCTGTTGAGGTTTGTTTTCAAAGGAAAAATAAATCACATTTATACAGCAATGAAGATTTATCGGGGAGGGTGAGTGTACGCACACCTCGCACCTACGTAAAAGTAGAGAGATTGTTTCCAAGAGACCTCGTCTCAAACAAAGGAAACACAAAAAAACATGTAAAGGAAAAAGTGATAACAAAGGAGAGGGATAACAAATGGATAACCATTATTAATCATCTTAAGAAAATAATAATAATAATGCAATTGAATACTGTTAACCTCCACGGGATAGAGGCTAAATTCGAGGTGACTATTCAAACCTAAGACTATTCAGGCGACTCTGTTTTGAAACACAGAAATGAAAGCAAAGATAAAACAAAAACTGCTGCTTTAGGATTCCTTAGGAGTGAAATGAAAACTGGTGAAGAGAAACAACAACAACAACAACAACCCAGTTGAATCCCACAAGAGTAGGGTCTGGGGAGGGTGTGTGTACGCAGACCTTACCCCTACTCGAAAGTAGAGAGGCTGTTTCCAAAGAGACCCCCGGCTCAACGTCAAAAGTTGCATTGCTTGACTAACTGCTACTTCATTAATTAAAGAAGCACAGACAGTTTAGAGATCCATTTTGATTTATTCCATCATACCCCAAAGCCAAAAAATGGTGAAATTTTGGCTCCATCGGAGATGATGGTTGCTGGTGAAGAGAAACAAGAATGGTTTTTGTATTGATTGTAAAATAAGAAGGGTTGAATGGAGGAAGGATATATAATTGGGGTTAACCGGATAAAAAATACTTTTTTCATTTGTTCACCGGTTAATACAAGTGTACATTTCTTGCTCTTCAAAAGTGTGTAACATCACTTGACAGTGTATAACACTATTGTTTTGTAGTTATTTAGTTTTATCAGAATGTTACGGTAGTTGTTACATTAGACATCTAAAATGAATATTAAAAAAAAGTAATTTCCCCTACTTTTGTATATCTAAGTAATTTTACTTCTATCTCGAATCCACCTACCAAGCTTTGAGTAAATATAACAATGAAGTATTTCACTTTCAAATTTTAAAGAAGTGAGAATGTACATAAAAAGATGCATTGAATACACTTCCATTATAATCAAGTGGAGGCATTAAAAAAATCCACCATTGTTTAATTTTTTCTAGCAGTTAATATGACTTGCTTTCAATTTAAGATGTTGGTGTACATATTAAACTACTACACAACAACACTAAGAATCTAAAAGGGCAAATATAAACAAATATGATGCAAGATACCCACTCTTAAACAATATAACAATGAACCAATTAATATGGAATACGTATATACATCTTTTTCGTGGGCAAACTTGAAGAAGTAGAGGTTATAAATTCAGTAACTCTCGACTACGCGTTTGACTCTTTAATTTGTAACATTCATAGCACAACACCAAATTATATTTCTAGGGATTTAACATTGAGACAAAGCACGGGTCAAGCCGGTTACAAAGCTCACCATAAGTTCATAAGAGCACGGGGCAATAGCAACTAGTAGGGGAGAGCATAGGTTCGGTTTGGTCGGTTTCGGCCCAAAACAGAAGTAACCGAAAATAGAAATTACTCACAATAACAGACCAAAACCGAACTGAATTAGTGTTAAAACCGAATAAACAGAATTGAGGAAAACCGATCGGGTTTGGTCGGTTTGAAAAAACCAAAAGCTTCATCCCTAAAACCTACTCTACCTACTGGATGCTGCAAGAATAGAAGCATATTATCTTATCCCAACGAGAAGAAGATAAACAGTTAGAACACGGAGTACATATTCTGAGATACATACCTGATTCTGGTGAAATCCTTGAGGCGAAAACAGCAAAATGGTCAAGCGATAATCAGAATCGAGATGGTGGATGGTTGGCAGACACACACACCCACACAAAATCGAAAACCATACAATCGTCACAGGAGTTTACAACCGACGGAAAAGGTGAGGTAGATCCGGCGACGATGGAGTCGAGGTTTTGAGGAAGGAGACGGGCGGCGGACGATCTAAGGAGTCCAGGTCGGAGGCGATGGAGTCGAGGTCTTGAGGAGTTGAGGTTTACTTGTTTCACTTGCTCAAGATGGAGTCGAGGTTTAGTTGTTTCACTCAAGGTTTTAGATTTTTGTTTTTTTTAAAAATAAATTTAATTTCTCTTTAAAAAAAATATATAAAAAAGAAAAGAAAATGAAATTTTTGTATGATTATAATTTAAGTAGAGAAAAATTAAATGATATAAGGCATAATTTTTTCTAAAAAATTAAAAAAATAAACTTTAGAAACAAGTTAAATAGAAAAGTGAGAAAGTAATCTTTAATTATTAGATATCGAAAAAATTGTTTTTAAAATACATTCACAATATCAATCTAATTCTACTTTTAAAATACATTTTTATTGCTACCTGTAATTTGAGTTTCTAAAGTTATTACATTATAAAATATGAATGAAAAAATATTATTACATTATATAATTACATTGTAATATAAATGATTATTCTAATATATGAATTAACTAATTTTATTTCATTAAAAAATGATCATAAAATAAAAAATATTGATTACATTATAATATAAATTATCATTACAATTTTTAAAAGTAATTATAAAATCAAATCAGATCAGAACTACAAAAAATCAGATGAAATCAGAACAAATAAATTAAATGCAATGGAGCCTAAGTTACTTTGTAAAACATTTTGGTTGGGACTAGACTAATGACGGAGGTAATGACTAGTGACGACTTTAGACTAATGGACTGGGCTGTAACTTAAAACATTTGTAGTCATTCCTAAAAAGACTTATACTCCCTCCGTCCAGTTTTAAATCGTCCGTATTGACTTTGAAGCATATTTAAGGAAGAAAAAAAAAGAGTTGACTTTTCGAAATTGTCACTACTTTTTAAGAGAGGTGACGATGAATGAGAAGATAAGATGGAGAAGAATGACTTATTTTAGGGGTAGTTTACGTCTTTTAATTTTAAATGTTTACGATAACAAGAAACAAGCAACTTATTTTGAGACGCAGAAAAAGAGAGGGAGTATATGGAAACTTGACTTCCTTTAAAACTAAAAAAAATCTTCCTTAAACACTCGGTAATTCCAAAGCCAAACACTCGGTAATTATTAGGAATATAAAAGTACTGTAATTTACAAAAAAAAAAGAAGAAAGAGATCATCAATTGGTAATCATAGATGAAGAAGACGATGATGAGGAGGAGGAATACAAGGTTTGAAGGGAGTTGGATTGACTTGGAAGAACAAGTAATTGCCGGCAAACAGATCCCCGAAATGGGACTTACTTTCCTTCAGTCTCTTCCTCGCCGCCGCCGCTGCCAACCGGGGAATCTTAATAATCCTCCTCAATCTCGTCTTCCCCTTACTATTCTTATTATTAGTAAACCTTCTCCTCAATCTCGGCCTGCCGGCATATAAGCTTCTCAGCCAGCGAAATGCCGCCGCCACCGCCGTATTATTATTATTATTCCGATGATGATGATCATCACCATCATCTTTAAGCCTGGTGTAGGAGTTTCTGAATTGAGAGGTGGAAGACATTATTGCAGATCTGATTCAATACATATTCGAATAATCAGATGGGATGGATGATAGATCATCCTGCATACATGTATTGTCATGTGTGTAAATATGTATGAGAGAAATTGGTGTTCGTTGGGCATTCATTCAATGCAACCCGTCAGCCGCCGCCGCCTTATGTCGTCACTGCCTAACCACCCCTCTCCCCACGAAGCATTTCAAAAATTATTTTACTAAAACATACAGAGTAATAATTTTCCCGATCTAATGTCATCCCTTTTTTATTTGTACCATTGTTCAATGTCCACTAGTTATTGTACAAGTAAATATCTACTCTCACCGGGCATCGTACAAATTAAATGTTCATCATCGCTGGATATTCTTCCCGTCACTCGACATTATTCAAGTACTATTTAAAGAATAAAAAAATTTAAGTAATACATTGAGAAAGGACATATATTTCTAGTTCTATTTACTATAAATTTCACAAAATTATATTAAAAGATCTATAAAAAGGTAGTAACAAGACTATTATTTTATTATATCGGTAACAAAAATAGACAAGGAACATGATTAAAATTTGATCATGTGAATAATAAATATACATACTTGAGATCAATTGTAATATCTCCTCATCCATCCATCCATCCATGTGTTTCTTTGGCAAACAAATAATGCCTCCATGTCTAGAAATTATCAAATTTCACTAGTACTTGTATTTTTTTATCATCAGAAGAACAAGAACAATCCTCCTCACTTATTTTTGAGAAAAACGCATCATCATCAATCAAACAAATGGTCTATCGATCGTCAATCAATCAATGGGCAAATATTCCGTATTCTAAAAGCCAAGACTCTTCAAAACACAAGAATAATTTTGTTGGTTTTTTTTACAACAAAGAACATACGGATAGTTGAAGAAGAGATGGAGATGTATTTACACCAACCACACTTAAAATACTCAATACAGTTTTATCCTAGTTTGAATTGCGCTGCGACATATCGGGCATGTTTCCAACGCTCTCCCACATTCACAACATGTCTGCACCAACAACAACAACAACAACAGAATGACACAAACCACTCAGAACAACTCGCTTCTCCCTCCCACCCCACCCCACCCATAAAGACAAACAAACCGAGGAGACGATAAACTAACCTGATGTCCACAACCAAATGCCATATCCTTCGGGTTAGTGAGGCAAATCGGGCAAACCTGTATTTCAAAGTAATGTGTTTTTATATACATACACGATCGGTACCCACATAATAACAGAGCAAGAAATGTGTGCCACCATACCAACCTGATTATCATAATTCGTGGCAGGTGCAGATGGACCCTGGGCAACAGGACTACCCCTGGGATCATAGTACGAGCTTGGTGCTGTGTGCTGAGGGGCCAAAGGTGTGCCCACGGGGTCCTTGTAGTCGTAGTAGGAACTTGGAGTGTGCTGAAAACTTTTCCCTCCTGCGGGCTTCGAACCAGTCCCACCATAGATGGGAGGGGGGAGGGGAACCCTTCTGGGAGATTTACCTTTATTACCCCTGATGACGATGGTGAAACAACAAGCGAAGTGTGAAACGTTTGTGCTTTAGAGTATTTGCATGTGTGTGCAATGGCAAAGTGGGGGAGGAGAAGAGTAGGTATATTGTATATAAATCCGGATATACAATGAGCATGGTGGTACATCTGAGATCTCAAACTGAGTATTGTTCTAAAAAAATGAGCATTCTAAGCAGCTAAATGAGCATTATTTACAATAAAAATGAGCAGAATAAAATAAACACGACATGATAAGACTAAATAAAATGAGTATTATTCAGAACCCTAATGAACATATTGTCCAAAAAATTACACAAATGTCATGGATGTAAATTAATCCGGATGAATGATATAATTTGCGAGATATTGTGAAGGAATATGCATACCCTAACAGACCAAGCTCAATGGTGGCTTTGTATTGTGAAGGAATTTCCATCAATGCTGAAAGTGCAAATTCTGTTTCTTTTCGAGCTTGAGGTACCGATTTTGCCATTATCTCGGTAAAATTGACAAACTGGAGTTTTGAAGGCCAAAGATGATCAATCAAACATAGCCCATGGAAGCAATTGAAGGAAGAAAGCATACCCCACTGGCTCATAAAATAAAATTAATTTCAATCATAACTAACCTGAAAATTATCAAATTCTCTGGACGGGATATTATCATCAAACTCCTTCATCATGTCCCAAGGCCCATCCCCAACCCCAACCAAAATAATAGACAGAGGGAACTTACTGCAGACACAAGACACCAGCATGTCAATATAAATGAGAACCAAGCTACTAAAAAAAAGCACATACATTGGAAAGGGAAAAAAACCATACCTCGCTTCTACAATTGCATCAACTGTTTTTTGCTCCTGGGGACTCAATTGACCACGCCCAGTATCAACACTACGGGTCACCTGTCCCCAAAAAGCAATCAATATTAATCGGGGTTAGGTGTAATATACACAGAGTTGGGGAGGGGGGGGGTCCTAAGCAAGAAAATACCTGCCCGTCAGCAATGATCACTAAAACGTGATACTGTCCTCCACTCTGCTCCACAATAGTCATAGCCATTTCAATCACCGGTGCAAAAGATGTTGGCCCTGAAAGCCATGAGCTCTAAGATCATCTAACAAAAAACAGTACGCTTCACTATCAAAGCCAGAATGTTAGTAGGAAATCTGACCTGCAAGTCTTAGTTGGGGTGCAATTTCCCTATACTGAGATAAAACATCCTCAAAACCATTGCAAAACCTATCATCTGGATAGAAACTGAATACATCCTGATCGTGAGTTGTTGCTGCATAATCAAAGGAAAGAGATGATCAGAGAAATATCATACAAAGCATTAAAACAGTCTCAGAGAGCAGAGAAAGAGAGATGTATATACCGTCACCAAACCCAAAACACGGGATTAAGTTATCATCATCAAAGGCTNATGTTGGCCCTGAAAGCCATGAGCTCTAAGATCATCTAACAAAAAACAGTACGCTTCACTATCAAAGCCAGAATGTTAGTAGGAAATCTGACCTGCAAGTCTTAGTTGGGGTGCAATTTCCCTATACTGAGATAAAACATCCTCAAAACCATTGCAAAACCTATCATCTGGATAGAAACTGAATACATCCTGATCGTGAGTTGTTGCTGCATAATCAAAGGAAAGAGATGATCAGAGAAATATCATACAAAGCATTAAAACAGTCTCAGAGAGCAGAGAAAGAGAGATGTATATACCGTCACCAAACCCAAAACACGGGATTAAGTTATCATCATCAAAGGCTGCCAAGGTTTTCCCAATGATGGAAATTAATTGCTCATAGGGATTAAGACCACGTCCAATGTCATGCAAGCTTCGCCCGCCAAATGACCTCTTACCTAAAATTCAGTGAGCATTCAGAACAATGTATCTAAACCACACACTACAGGACTAGATTCCGGTTAGACTAATTGATGATATTACCAGTCCATTCATTGCTCTTCGTGAAATCAATGCCAACAATCAGATTGGAAGACTCCAGTCCAGCACGTGCAAGAGCATCAGTTACCTGTAGAGAACACCGTTTTATTGGCATCATGGATGCAAAGTATCGCGAGGAATATGCTATCTTTTTATTTAAAAAAAACACAATCTTTAGCAATGAGACATAAATGCTCGTCCTCTCCGAGCATCATCATAACCCAAAACTTTTTCAGGTTATACATTCACTATTTACCACATGAAAAAGAGACTTCCCTTTTAAAAAAGCGGGTAACTTTTCCTATAAAAAAAAAAAGCGTGTAACTTTGAAAGACATGCCCTTTCCCAATAAAAAAAAAGTAGGGAGTAGATCTTTGTGAATGCCAAGTTTAATATACTCCGTAGGGAAAAAAAGAACTGTGATTTACACATAGCAGAAGTGAATGTTAAAAACAAAAAGAGGCTGCAGATAGAGATACCTCTTCGAGGGAATTGAAATTGTCAGCAATCCTTGAATACCTCCGGTCAAGCCTCTTCTGGGGAGGAAGCAAGGTGTAAGTGGAGGGCCCTAGATCTTGAGAAGGAGGGTGATACGGCGGCTGAGGCGGCGGCGCGTAGGAAGGAAAGGCGTGCTCGACTGGGTAATTGTAGGGCTCTGGCGGTTGATAGGGTTGTTGATAGGAGGGGGAGGATTGGGGGGGATACTCATAATTCCAAGATGATGATGAAGTTGACCTAGAACTTTGCCTCCAGCTATCGTCCCTAGAACTCTTCCCGCCCATCAATCAAAGTCAACAACAACTATCGCCCTCGAGAAATCCTTAATTAATTATTCCGACCGAAAACGAACGGATCAGAAACGGCTGTCGAAATCAATCGGGAAACAAGCAAACGCAGAAAATAGCCTCTCCCTCTCTGTCTCTGTCTCTGTCTCTCTCTAACGGGAGAGATGCATCATATACATATGCAGAGATCTGGTCTGGTATATACGCGGGGCTGAAATTCCGAGGAAACACACAGAGGCGGCCAAGACACGGCGGAAGAAACTTCCCCTGTGTTACTTACGTTACGGGGTTTTCTCGCTTTCAGTTTTCACAATTTATCCAGAAAAGAGTTTTTTTTTTTGCCGGTTTAGGATTTGATCTTAAGTTTGACCCAAAAGTAATCACTTTGTATGCAAAGTGAACGGTTTCAAAAAGGAGGTGGTACTTATTTTTTTTTCTTACACGGCGAAAGAAACTTCTAGGAGTACTTATTTTTTTTCTAACACCTATTACTCCTAGAGAAATTCATTTGTTTTATCTTTTTTTATGAGAGATTGTCTTTCTTCTTTTGAAAATAAATACTCCCTCCGTCCCTTTAAACATGAGATGTTTAGATTCTGAAGAGATCTGAAGAAATTGTATTTTGATATTGAATTTTCAAAAATAATCTTTAATGTGATGGGTAAAAGTAGAATTTGATGGGTAGATTATTAATAAAAAGGTATGATGTGATACGTAGGGTATGAAAAGTAAGGAATAAAAGCGACTTTTTAATAGAAATAAGAAGTGTTTTTTGGGACGGATGAAAAAAGAAAGGAGAAAGATTTTCAGAGACGGGGGAGTATATTTTTTTGTCCTAAACATACTATGATAATATAATTTTGACCAAATAGATCCTATAATTTCGACCAAATAGCTCATGTGTCCTCATATTTTTTAAAACATGCACCCAATATTTCCACGTTTTCAAAATTTATTTTTAAAAATTTCTACTATTATTTTCAAAATGTTGCACCGGCATCTTTTCCTACTATTTCTTGTTTAGTTTTCTGGGATGAGTTGAGTATTTTTTTCATATTTTTCAAATCAAAAGGGATACTGTCCTACTTTCCATTTATTTTTACTTTCTTTTTTTCTGCCGGTGGGCGTTACGCAGTTGGCAAGACAATGGGTGTTAAGGGGATAAGACCTAAGTTGACAACTGTGCTAAGAGGCAACTATGCTAAGCATAGAGCTTCTGCAAGTACCAGGTGCAAGCTCTACTCTTCGCCACCAATCTGCGATTAAATGCCAATTTACCTCCTCTCAGTGATCGTCTGGTCAGGTCTAAGAGAGCCTTCGGGGATGGAACTCATCTTTTTTTAATTTGTTTTTTTCTTTTTATTTTCCAAAACAAATAAAAAATGAAAATGATTTAGTCAATATAGATGAAGTATATATCAAGTTTTTCATTTCATATAATTTTTCAAAAACTAACAATTTTAATTTTTAAAAGTATTATAAATAATATTTTAAAAAATAAAAAATAAAATATTAGGCTCTGATGCCCCTATGGTTTAAAAATTATGCATCAATATCCCTTTATCATTAGAAAATGAAAGAGAAATAATCAAACAAGTGCTTATGCAAAATTTTGAAAACATGTGTGGTTAGTGGTGCCTATTTTTAGTTTACATGTGCCTATATAAATTTTTTTTATTTATATTTTACTCATAGTTTAGCAATTCTTTTTAGTTTATCGTAACCTTTTATAGATTTTTTTGTTGAAATACGTTGTATTTAGGGAGTATTTTTGTTTTTCATTCTATCATAAATGAAAATTTAGTATTTCCTTCTCTTTTCCTTTTCTTCTTTTTTTCTTATTTGTATTTTTACTTCAAAATGAAATCAAACATTTGTAATTGAGAATAGGCAGAATCTGCTATTTACCATAAATTTGTGAGGGACCATCTGAAACCGGTCTCGAAAATGAAAAAATGAAATTGACCCGGTCCAAATTTTACATTTTTGGCCCCATTTTATTATTTTAGTATACCTATGCTTCAAAATTAATGATGAATTTAAAAAATATGAGACCCTAAAATTTTCGGGCCCTGTGCGGTTGGACACTTTACATATCCTCGGGCCACCAATGTCTCAAATAGTAAAACGGGGTTCATCATTTTTCTAGAGGGGTGCATTTTGAAATTTTGGCAAATCAAGGGGTGCACAATGTCATTTACCTATAAAAAAGAGGGGGTGGGTCAGGCCGAGCTCGCAGTAGCAGTAGCATTGTATTCTGTGCACCTATCTATCCCACCTAGCTACCTACCTTACATCCTACTCGATCCCACTGTCTCCGGCAGGCTCGCCCATCGCCTGAAATCACCAAAGCCGCCGCCGCCGCCGCCGCCGTCGCCTCTGCATTCGGAAACACTGCGCCAAAGTTTACTTAACTGGCCGGGTACCCGAAAATTCCGGTTTAATTTGAGAGCATCATTCCCAAAAAGGAATCCGCGGAGAATGATCCATTGCCTTCTCTTGCAGATATGCATCTGCATCCAGCGATTTACTCAATTAATTAATTCTCCACATATAGTTTGAAAGCCAGCACCGTCCGGCCTCAAAACCCTAGCCAGTTGCTGAAATTTTCTCGGAGATGAAGGGGAAGAGAGATGTTCTGCGTTCCCCGGCGAAGCTGCTCAAGTACGTTCTCATTGGACTGATCGTGCTCCTCGCTTTGGTTTGTCTCTACAGCGGTTCCTCCATCGCACCCCGCCTGTCAAGAGGGTTCGAAACTTTCAGAGATGGCTCTGATCCCCTCACCCGAAGAGGCAATGATGTTGAAGAGTGGCTCGATCATACGGAACACCCCCTGGAACTCCCCAAAAGAATTCCTGTAAGCTTCTCAAAGCAATTGGTATTTTTCATGTTCCACATTATTCAATTGAGATTTGAAAAGTACTATACGAGAATTGAAGTGGTTAATTGTTCGTTTATACATGTTCGCCCGCCAATTTGATTTTCCTTTTATAGGTGTGTGATAAGAGTTATTCCGAGTTAATACCTTGTTTGGATCGGAATTGGATTTATCAGTCAAAGTTAAAACTGAACTTGTCTCTGATGGAGCATTACGAGAGACATTGCCCGCCTCCTCAGCGTCGCTACAATTGCCTCATTCCTCCCCCATCTGGTTACAAGGTCAGTAATTGATCCAATCACACCACACACTTCTGAAAATTGTGCAGGGTAAGAAAGATAGAATACTTGTTTTATTCATATTGAGTAAACACTTGAGTAATATACGACTCTCTGTATTAAGGACTGTGCCAAGTTTCTGTCTGTTAAAATTGATGCCGATGATTCATTGTTAGACTCTCAGATTCCAATTAGATGGCCTGCCAGTAGGGATCAAGTGTGGAAAGCAAACATACCTCACACGCATCTAGCCCAAGAAAAATCAGACCAAAACTGGATGGTGGTTGATGGAGACATAATAAGGTTTCCCGGCGGGGGAACACATTTTCATGATGGAGCTGAGAAGTATATTGTAGCTATTGCATCGGTATTGTTCATTTGTTTTCTTGTCTAAGCAAGTAGTGATTGACCCAATCAGTGGTATTGCCAAAAAAATTGATCTTTTTTACTCTGCTTCTGTAGATGCTCAAATTCCCTGGTGAAAAGCTCAGTAATGGTGGAAATATACGAAATGTTCTTGATGTGGGTTGCGGTGTTGCTAGCTTTGGGGCATATCTTCTGTCACACGATATCATAGCTATGTCAATTGCTCCAAACGACGTGCATGAGAATCAAATACAGTTTGCGTTGGAGAGGGGGATTCCGTCTACATTGGGCGTCTTGGGAACCAAAAGACTGCCTTATCCAAGTAGATCATTTGAATTGGCTCATTGTTCCCGTTGTAGGATTGATTGGCTTCAACGGGATGGCATTCTTTTGTTAGAATTGGACAGGCTGCTCCGGCCAGGTGGCTATTTCGTGTACTCCTCACCAGAGGCATATGCACACGATGCTGAGAACCAAAAAATAGGAAACGCTATGCATGACCTTTTCAAAAGAATGTGCTGGAGAGTTGTTTCAAGGAGAGAACAAACAGTGATATGGGCTAAATCTCTGAGTAATAGCTGCTATGCAAAGAGAAGCCCAGGAACGGTGCCTCCACTGTGCAACTCTGGTGAGGATCCAGATGCCACTTGGGATGTTCCTATGAAGGCCTGCATTACTCCCTACTCGTCAAGTAAGCATTATATCAAGCACTAACGTTTCAAATATTTTGAATTCTTCCTTATAACTTGCTTTTCTCTTGTTTCTTTCTTTACCAAAATATTAAGAGATGCACCGGGACAAAGGGAGTGGACTAGAACCTTGGCCACATAGGCTCACTGCAGCACCTCCGCGCTTGAAAGAATTGAATGTTAGTCCGGAAGAATTTCAAAAAGACACTGTAAGTATTTGAAATAGCTGTGCTTTGTGCTGTTGTTGGTTATGTCAATATTGTGATCTTGTTAGCTATGTGCAGAGTGTATGGCACGATCGAGTTTTAGACTATTGGAAGCAGATGAGAAGTGTCGTCACACAGAAAAACACTTTCAGAAATGTCATGGACATGAACTCAAACCTTGGTGGATTTGCTGCTGCTCTCAACGACAAGGATGTCTGGGTGATGAATGTTGCTCCAGTTAATGCATCTTCCAGATTGAAAATCATTTATGATCGAGGCTTAATCGGAACTGTTCATGATTGGTGAGCAACTTTCAAACTACCAAGTACTATTTTTTTGTAGTGTTTCGGGACAGCATTATCATTTGTTTGATTGGAAGGTTTGTGAGATTTGACAAATACTGATAATGATTCGGTATTAATATTCAGGTGTGAATCGTTTTCAACATACCCGCGTACCTTTGACTTGATACATGTGTGCATGGCATTCTCAGAGATAGAGTCCCGTGGGTGTAGCGCAGAGGACCTACTTATAGAGATGGACCGGATGCTAAGGCCAGAAGGATTCGTCATTATAAGAGACAGGCCGGGTGTTATAAACCATATAAGAACGTTCTTGACAGCATTACACTGGGACGGCTGGGTTTCAGAGGTTGAACCTCGGAGGGACGCTCTCTCCCTGGCTGAAGAAAGGGTTTTAATTGCAAAAAAGAAAATGTGGGAATAGGAGGCTGCGAATGTGATGGCTCCAAACACCCAAACAAGGTTGGAATTAGGGAGGGGTTCTTGGTCCTTTGGACATTTTCCAATGCTTTGAACACCAAACAAAGCTTCCGATGAAACCACTTGTAACATTTAGTTTTCATTTATGCAGAACTCGTAATGTTATCAGGCTTGTAATGCATATTACTGGATAAACAACTAATCAAATTGTATAATTATTACTCCACTAGAGTATAAAAAGCAGTAACTTTTGAATTTCCCATATATGGTTGGCAGCAAATATCAATGTCCCAGAGACTTCAGATATAGATACAATTTTGAAATTGTATCTATATTCCGAATCGTTTTTATGTGTATGAAGAAAACTAAGTACAATTGCAATGGAGAAGCCTCACAAATCACACAATGTAAGGCTGCTACAGAATAATAGAATAGAGAATCCAATGGCTGAAAAACAAAACTTAGGAGCAGTGAAAAGAAATATACTCCGTAGAAAAGAAGATCAAGTCTGGAGGAATGCTTTTCTGTTTCCTATCACCCATAAAAAAAAGTTTGTCAAGAACATAACAGAAATACTTTTTAAGGGTCTCTTAAAAATTACACTCATGTGATGAAACCTTACATAGCCTGCAACCTGCTTAGTAGTTCAGTTTCACTTTCACTAAATGCTCACTGTATTTTTATCGCTTAAGAATATATTCATGAGGCATCTGTCTTCTTCTTCTTCTTCCTTGAAGCAAAGCTGCTAGGTCCAATCTCAATGGTCATCCGTTTTGTCCTTCAAAACAAAGCATATCCTCATCATTGAGATGTGATTCCTTAATGTCCGACCCCCCCCCCCCCCAAAAAAAAAGGAAAAAAAAGCAATCCTAATATTTGTGTGA
>OOIL02001215.1:149083-184023 GCA_900332095.2 Cuscuta campestris
CCCCCCCCCCCCCCCCCCCACCCCCTTTCACTTTGATGTTTTCCTTTGATTTATATTACTTTGTTTTTTTGTTTGTTTTTGTATTATTAAATATAGTTACACCCAAAAAAACATTTGTTTGCATTTTGGGAAGCAGAGCATCATTAATTTCCCGTTGGTGTTGAATTGTTATCATGATAAAACAACATATATACCCTAAGAATTTCGCAGGTCCTTTGCATTCTGCAGAAAGTTGAGGTTTTTGTTCTGGAATTTTTTTTGCCTCTTCATTTCATGATTTATCTCAAACATAAACGTCGATTTGAGTTTGGGCAATATTTAATGCGGTTTCATGCTTCATCCAGACTAGAAAAAAACAGCAATTGTGTCATGAGACTAGGATAAAGTTATTGCTGATTTACATGGATTTCCTTTAAGTCATGATTTTTCTTGAATTTGGAAGGTAATTGTGTTAGATTGTTGATGCATTATTGCTGCATTTACTGCCCAAAACTCCATAGAAAGTAATGAGTTCATCATTCTGATCATATTGGTGTTGATGGCAATGCAGAGGGATTCCCCCGGGGTAATGAGTGTTTCAAGATTAAAATGCTTGGATTTAAGGACTATGATCATTCTGCTGGTGGCAGTCCCAACATGTGTGGCTGCTATATACGTACACGGACAAAAGGTGACATATTTCTTGCGCCCACTCTGGCAGTCTCCCCCGAAGCCGTTCATCCACGTGGCCCACTACCACCACGAGAACGTGTCGATGGAGAGACTGTGCGCGCTCCACGGGTGGGGAATCCGCGTGTACCCGAGGCGCGTTTTCGATGCAGTTCTCTTCAGCAATGAGGTGGACATGCTCTCCATCAGGTGGCAAGAACTGTACCCTTACATCACGCGTTTCGTGCTTCTAGAATCCAACTCCACTTTCACTGCCCTCCCCAAGCCTTATGTTTTTGCCATGAACCGCGACCGGTTTGGGTTCGTGGAGCCACGCCTGAGCTATGGAACCATTGGGGGCAGGTTCAGGAGAGGGGAGAATCCGTTCATTGAGGAGGCGTACCAGAGGGTGGGGCTGGACCAGCTTCTGAGGTTAGCTGGGATAGAGGACGACGATTTGCTCATAATGTCTGATGTGGATGAGATACCAAGCAGGCACACAATCAACCTTCTGAGGTGGTGCGACGATGTCCCTCCTGTCTTGCATCTCCAGCTGAGGAATTATCTCTACTCTTTTGAGTTTTTTGTGGACCATGGAAGCTGGAGGGCTTCTGTTCATAGGTATAGGGCAGGTGAGACACGGTATGCGCATTTTCGTAGGACAGATTACCTTCTGGCAGACTCTGGCTGGCACTGCAGCTTCTGTTTTCGCCACATTAGTGATTTTGTGTTCAAAATGAAGGCCTATAGCCACACGGACCGGGTGAGGTTTTCACATTTTCTGGACCCCAAGAGGATCCAAGATGTCATCTGCAGAGGAGCAGATTTGTATGACATGATCCCGGAGGAATATACTTTCAAGGACATCATCGCGAAGATGGGCCCCGTTCCTCGTTCTTATTCGGCAGTTCATCTGCCTTCTTATTTGCTGAACAATGCTGACCAGTACAAATATCTTCTCCCTGGGAATTGCATAAGAGAAGCTGGATAAAGTTCTGACTGCAGCATAATTTTGGTTGGTGATCTTTTTTTAGCAGAAGCACTCTGATTTCTTCTAGGTCAGTTAAACACTATGTCAGCCTTTCTGGCATTCGTACAGGGACGGGCTCTTCAAGGACAAATGTCTTTCAAAATCCTCAAGCAAATACAATGGCTTAGGCGAGTCGGGTGAAGACAAATGTCTTTCGTTATGTTATTTGAATGATCCTCTGGCTGCTGTCATATACAGCTTATATGACAACTCCAGTCTACTGTAGATGTCAGCTGTTTTTTTAGTTTACACTTCTTTTTAACAGAGTTTAACTTGTATTTCTACAATACTCCCTTTTAGTTTAGATGTGAATGCCAACTATGATGTAAATTGTCAAGTGATTTGCAACTAAAGGTCACTACTTATTGCTTGAGTAACCCTCCACTGCTTGGTGCATAATTTATTACTACCAAGTATTATATTTGCCTTGATAGAAAAAAATAGGATCACATGTATCTTCATTTTAAGATTTTTTGTTTAAAATTTGTAACTTTATTAATCTATTTTAACAGCCTCCCTACATTAAACATTGTTTTTTTAATTCTACATCAAACATTATAAGCAACAGAATTACGCAAATAAATTTTCCATTTCCAAAGAGTGATGAGATGATGTATTATCAGGAAGGAGTGTTACAATACAAAGAAAACCCAAGGAAACTGCCAGGAAGTTTACACAATATTTTCCATGCATTGTTTTCCCCAATAATGTGTCAATACATCACAACCTGCTATAATCACCAATAAATAGAATTTGCCCAAATCTCTATGCATAACCAACGCACTGCACGAAAAAAAGGCCTTGGTAGCAGCCTCTGCCTTCCAAGACAATACTTCGCGAGATTCAGTTGTACGAATAATGAATATTCATCTCCAGATCACATAAACAAGTGACCCATAAACATGCATTTCTGATGGATATGAACTCCTAAAGCGGTATAACCACACTTTGTGGTCCACTCTCGTTTTGCACAAGACAATCCTCACACCAGGTTGCTCAATACACATTCCTATGGCTCTAGTTACAAAAACAGAGACTTTTGGCTAGTCACTGTCCCATTTATCCTCTTGCCTTGACTCTTTAGCCTTCATAATATTCCTGTCACTCCTTTTGTTTTTACCCGCAGTACCTTTGGTTCTGTAATCATGTAAGGGGGTACTTGATTCTTTTGTGCACTCTTCGTCTGTGTTGTCAGATTCCCACATTGCATCGTCAAGATCACTTAACATATCATCTGAACCAGACTCGTCTACCGTCTTCCCATCAAACTTAGGTTTACCATATACCTTGGAGTTTTCATTACCCCTATCCTTGCCATTATTAGGATTTCCCCAGCTTCTCGTGCTTTGATTACTTCTTCTGTACTCTCTATTATGAGTATCATAATTACGATTTGATCTAGTATCATTAGAATCACATGTATCATCATTGTCAGAAATCTCGTCATCTCCATCGCTGACATCGTGGTCAAACTTCATGCCACGTTTATCATTCCATCTCCTAGTCCCTCCTACCATGTCATCATCTGATTCATCATCACTTACATTGCTTCCCGAACTTCTAGGTCGATGACCACCAAAATCCCCCTGATTCAAATATCTAATTCTCCCAAGTTCTTCCTTCTCGGCTTCTTCCTCAGCAGCCCATTCTCTATCAGCTTCCCTTTCTATATCAGCTATAAAACGGTCAAGCTCCTCCTGATCACTTTCTTCATCAGATTGATGTCGCCCAATGTCACTGCTGGAGCGCACTTGGTCGCTTTTATTTCCTTGGAAAACATACGGACTTCCTTCTTTCTGGTCAATGGCATTGAAAAATGTGGAAGCTACGCGCTGGATGCTGGCCATGGCAACAGGATCATCAGGATTTACCCCCTTTTTGCGGAGTTTCTGTTCATACTCCTTTATGTTCAGTTTCTGAGAATCTAGAGCTTGCTCAAATCTAGCTTTGAATAGTGCCTGGAAGCCAACAGAGAAAGTCAAATATATACTCCATATATAGTTTTGCACATATCTGATCCATCATTTGAATATAATTGAACTTTCAGCAAGTAACTAGTTAGAGCCTATTTGAGACAGCTTATTGTTTATGTTATGTGCCTTTACCATAAGTGCTTTCTCATCTAAACAAAGTGCTTTTTTTAAAAGCAGCAATCAACTGCTTCTAAAAGAATGAAAAAGTGATTTTTACAGATTTTTTTCTCTACCAAGCCTTTCTTTTTGAAGTAAGAGCACTTATCTTAATCTAGAAAGCACTTATTCTTTGACAATTAGTCATCCCAAATGAAATCTTAGATTCTATTACCAATGAAACCCATCTCAATATATAAGTGAAAACCTTGCTTCCATTGTTTGAAAATTAAAAATGGTACAAGCTGATGGCTAAATGCTGACCTTCCTTTTTGTAAGTGTGTTGATGGGAATCAGATTTTTCGGTTGCCTGTAGTTTCTTCCACGGAACATAATAATTGTTTTCACATTATGAATGTTAACCACAATGCCGCCGCTAAGTCGTGCTAACATGGACGCCATCTCCTTAATTTTTTCTTTGGGGTAATTATCACAACAAACTTGCACAGTTTCATGGAACTTCCAATGAAGATGCATGTTTTGTACAACTCCTCCGAAAACACCACGGACACCAACAGGAACATAGTTCCTATTCTTGTAACCAATTTTCTTGTATGCCTGGAGCTGCTCGGGTGTCAAAAGCTCAGGATCATGCTTTGGTGATGGCAACTCCGGAAGCTCATATTTTTTCAGCTTTTGAAGAAGCAATGCCACTTTCTTTTTCGCCTATATAGTGAAAAAGAGAAACATGAGAACACTAATGGCCACATAACCTCCCCCTAACATAAAGGGATCGCCTTTCTTCATCATAACAAAAGAATTGAAAATTAGAAAACTGCAGTCACACATTAAGATTTAAGAGAAGTTAGTAAGGAATTAAAAATCAAATTAGTGCATTTCTTTAGGGATGTGATAAGGTGGAATTAGAAACACACTCTTCTGATGTTGTAAAGAAGTCGCTCCTCTTCAGTCATCAACTTCTTCCGAAGTTTACCAGCTCTTCTACGTTCTCTTAGGGTTTTGCCGGACTCCTTCATCAGCCGCGCCTCCACTTTGCTTCTCATGCTCCTGCCCGACATCCCTCGAGCCCCGTCAAAGCGATTCCACATTCTATTCAACGTGAATGGCTCCGCTGCCTCTTTAACTATATGAAATGCCGACTGAAAATTCCCGCCGTTGACAGGCTGAGAATTGCATCCTCTCAGTAGCATTGCATGCCTGATTTTACAAATCAACAGTATCGATCAGAAAATAAAACCAAATCAAACAAGAAATAACAGCGAAAATGATAATAAGCAATAAGAGGGGGGATCAACTGGAGGAGATGGTGCATACTGTGCGGTGGGATTGCCGGAAATGAGAAGAGTGAGGGCTCTGACAGAGTGCCTTTGAAGACTTCTTGCGGTGAACATCGCGGTGGCGTAGCGAGAGCGGCGACCAAATCCAACCGAAGACGAACAAGAACGATCACAAAGCCATTGTCATATTGCACGGGAGCCTGAGGCGCGGCGACGGCAGCCGCCGGGTTTAGGGTTTTCCGCCTATTGACCCGACTGTGAGTTGGGAAATTGAGTAATTCTTCCAGGCCCGAAAGTAAATCTCACAGTTCATCTCATTTTGCCATTTTGGTTTGACTAAACCAAAAATCATAACCAAATTTTTGGACTATTTGACCTTATTTTAGAATCACATGTCAACTTTTGAATGTAACTCAATTCATTTTTTTGAGGGAATGTAACTCTATTCATTATTCATTCCAAAAAAATTAAAACCATTGGGATACTAAAAATAATTATACATTATTTATATACTAAAAATAAATGTTGACACTTTATATTAATCTGTATTTGTCTTAGTGTTGCTCTAGCATTTCCAAAAAATAATAACTCAATTCGGGGACATAGGGTGAACAATTGACTTATTTTTTACTCCGTATATATTAGTAAAATTAGACAAAAGATAAATAATTAGGGACCAAATCACAAATACAACACTTACTACAACTTAATCACTACATACAAACACTAAACGCAGACAAGGAATTGCTCCAAGTACTAAAACCACTGCACGACATGGATGACAGCATAGTATTAATCATTCCAAATATCCACACAAATCATACTGGGTTTACAAAAACACATACATTCTTGAATTGTCACCTTTAACAATAAACCAAATTGTTAGAACACAAAAGCATATGATACACACAATAATGAACTGAAGCTGATGAAGGTTGTATCAAAATGAGGCCAAATCTCAAAATCAAAACTGGACTCTCATCATCATTCTTCAGGAATCCTCCCCGACCTCAAAATGCCATCAACGAACTCGGATTCGGGACAAGATCTATCATAACCGGTCTAGCCAGCTAGAGATGCTGTCTTGAGATCCAAACTGCAGATCCTGCAAAGAAAACTCTGGCAGAGTGTCCATTTCCAGGTTCAAGAGATCATCCACTGGGGACACGGCCAAGGAGTGATCGCATGAAGGCGTTTCTCCAGCACGAGGAGGATTTGGGATGGCAGCCATTGGAGTCTTGGGAATGTCTTGGCAGGCAGTCCACCTATCTGAATAATATTCCCCCTTGGGATGGTGAAGATGAACAAGAACATCATTGTTATTGTTATTAGCACTCATTGTCATCATCTTGTCGGTCTGCTTCTGCTGCTGATAGTAAATCTTTGAGACCACGAACCCGCCTTCCTTCTCATCCTCATCACTCCCCAGATGGTACTGGTGCATCACCCAATTCGTCTTTTCAGGCTTTTCGCCCTTCTTGGCGCTCCTGTAAAGGACCATCACCTTCTTGCACCCCTTCTGAACTCCCCTCTCCATCACAGCTTTGGTCTTCCCAGTCTTGTGCCAGCGCACGCGCTCTACCATCAAACTTTGCTCGTTGCTAATCTTCCTACGCTTTCGTTTCCCAGTCGCGTACGCCTTTTTGGTTCTGTAAAAGAAGTGAATGCTGCTTCCATCCTTTTTGGCACCTAAATGGCATACCCAAAGTAATTAACTTTTTGGCCGAGTTTGTTTCTTGACAATACAAAATCGCATTGTACTCAAATCAATTAAGTGCTAGTTAGTTTTCTGGAGGCGTACCGGGAAGGTTCTCTGGATGAGTGTAGCAAATTCCATCATCGCCCTCGAGTGTGGGGATGAACTCATCAAGAAACATGTGGGGTTCCAAGCTTCCTTCCCCGCATTTGGCTGCTAGATGTTCCAAGAGCTCCGCATCAGAGGGCTCAAACTTTACACCAGCAGGAAAGCCAGGCCAGTCCTGGTAAACCTGAAATAAGAGCAATACCAGAGCATATATATAATGAATCACTTTCCTTTTGATAGCAGAGTCTGCTAAGAGCACACTCAATTCTAATTTGCAGAAAAAAGTATTTTACATCGCTGTTGTCGATAATGTGATGGCAATTTGGGCATTCGCGAGTCGCCCCACAATCTTGGACTCCATGTTTTTCAGGGACATTGGCATTTCTCACTTTCTGTGCAAGTCCTCTGCTATTTATCAGCCAAGACCTGAAGCAAGACAAGACAGTGTGTGCGTGTGAGATTCACTTAAATTCACTGTGATCATATATAAGCATTCTAGGAAAGGAATTTATTATTATTTCCGCTTTTGGAAAAAACACACACTGAATTTGTTGTATGTATTCTTCACAATCCTCATTTGTGCAGGGTACAGATTGTTTGCATCAATACATTAGAGTACATTCTAATTTCTGCTCTCTCAATTTATATATATCAACCTAATATGATAATTAAATTTCCCATGAATCACTACCTCAACAAGTAAGAAACCAACTTCTTCCATGTACATTCAAGAATCGGATTAATCGCCCAATAAAGTATTTTCTTTCAGTTTTATCCTTCTAAAAATGGCAACTTTTGGGGGGGTTTTGACTTTCTTTTTTTTTATTATTCAAAAAAATGGTTCTTTTTTTTTTTGAGGAAAAAAAATGGGTTCTTTTCGAATCCCGGGTGCAATGAAAAGTGAAAAATCCATTATCATCGATCACAAAGAAATCCAAGAAGAACTCTATCTATCTCAAGCATCCCATCCCAGCAGAAGCATCCCAGCAGATAAAATCCAAATTATTTAAAAAAAACACTAATAAAATGGCATTAATAATAATTTGCATCCCTCGGACGATTGATTGAATCTCACCTTCCCATACATAAACCACTCCTTCAAGGAAAGAATCGAAGAAGAAATATTCAAGAAAAAAGAGATCCTTTGATTCAAACCAGAAAAACTGAGTTTCTTGAAATGAATCTGCAGAGAGAAGAAGAAGAAGAAGAAGAAGTTGTTCTTGAGTAACCGTGTGGTTGACTCGGAGTCGTTACATATATCCCCCTTTCTCCATCGAGCTAAGAAATCGAGAGTGTGCTTGTAGCGGGAAAACCTTGGCTCGGGAACAATGGCCAGAGGTTCGGATTCAAGCTCTCCACTCTGTTACTGGCCAGAAGCAGAGGTTCGGGTGGGGCCCGGCGTTTACTAAAAGCCAGTGTCCGAACCTGGACATCCGAGCCCGGGGGGGCAATATGGTAAATGACTGCACGCTGTGACTTGCACCCCAAGCTATACGACTGGAACTGGAAATAATACCACGCGGCGCAGTGGGACTGGAAGTGCCCCTCACTTTGCTCGAAATTACGTGTCCAGCACCACCACGCTGTCGCCCGGTTTTTACGCGGCTGGTGGGGTCTTTTTCTGTTGTGGTAAATATTTTTGGGCATTTTTATTTATTGAGGCATAAACATTGGGGGAAGGAGTATTAAAAAATATTTGGGCACTAAATCCGAGGAAGGGGATTTGATGCACCAGCATTAAACGTTACCAAGCTTCTCTTACAAGCTCTCCATCTCTTTGTTAATTGTTATGCTTCTCGACCACAAATAGAGTAACAAAATACAGCTCTATTCATTTGGATTGGCTAAGTTTCAAATTTTTTCTTTTTTTTTGTTTCTTCTAACATTTTTCTAGGTTCTTCTAACATATTTCCTCTGTTCCAAAATATTTTGTACTTTTGCCTCGTTTTTTGAAATGTATTCCCTCTGTATCATTTTAAATTGCTTGTTTGCCTTTTTTCTCCATCCCAAAATAAATTGCCTGTTAGTTTTTTTCGTAAACATTTAAAAATAAAATACTTAAACTACCCCTAAAATAAGTCACCCTTCTTCATCTTATCTTCTCATTCATCATCACCCCTCCTAAAAAGTAATGTCAATTTTGAAAAATCAATTCTATTTTTTTATTTTCCTTAAATATGCTCAAAAGTCAAAACAGACGATTTAAATTGGGACGGAGGGAGTAGTAAATATTTAGAGACGACAAAGTATAATTCTATTTTTAGAACCCAAATGAATAGAGCTGTCACGTTGGCAAACTACTATTTTCCTTCACATGTAATTTATTATTCTACTTGAGTGGCATGCTAATCATTATCGGTTAATGTATCATAAAAATCATAGTGATCAGTTAAATTTGAATACAAGGGAAAAGATAATGAAAAACTTATTCTGTTAAATTTCATTTAAAAAATTAAGAAAACAACTAGAAATTTTTCCAATCGTCACAACTTTGTCTTGCTCGCCTAACTCACTATCCGGCTGCAGAATTTAATTACAAGTTTCAATACCTTTAATTATTTTACATATTAATAATATGATGCACACCACACCAAACGTGTGTTTGGTTGAACATTACTTGTGAACATTTATTTTTTATAAAAGTAGATAACAATGAAATCTGAACATGTGACCTTTACTGATACTATTTTTAATGAACCTACACAACCAATGGTTGGACTAAAAATACATTTTTTTACATTAAACATTTCTCAATAGCAAATAAACATGCATTGGATGAAACCTTATTTTACAACTCTATGATACGATGATTATCATTATTACATTATCAACCTACAATTACAGCTCTTGTAACCAAGGCTCTCCATTCTCAGTCAGAACTAAATTAGAATGCAAAGTGACTTTATTATGAGGGCAAACTCAATAGCACTGTTTAAAGCAGAGGAACAAGCCCTTGCGGTCGTTACTCTCTAATGGCGGGGTTCTGGGGGTGGGATCTTCTGAGGAGGAGTCGCCGCGCTTCCCCATCAGGGAGCTTGTCCCTGGAGACTCTGGTGGAAACACGGCGGCATTCTCTGAAGCGAAGATTCTTGGAGGTATAGGGGGCAGCATTTCAAGAGGGGACAATGTTGAGAGGCAGTGGAGAAGCATCTGTATGATCTGTGTGAAGTTGGGGCGCGCGTTTGGATCTTCTTTCCAGCACGATGTCACGATTTCTGCTATGTCTTCTGGCAGTTCGTCAGCACTAGGCCTTACGTTCTGCACCACATGATTTTTGTGTTTTAAATAAGAAAGAAACCTAAGTGTTGGTAATGTTAAATCAATCTGTCAAAAAATTCAAGCTTCTGAATGTGAACCCAGATAATGTTTTATACTCTCAATGTAATCCCTCAAGAATCTAAGTGGGTGTTTGTTATCACTGCATTCCAGCTTCTTGGATAGAAGCTGAATGACATATTGTATGGGAAAAGAAACACACGGGGTGAGAGAAGAAAATAAAGAAAGGAAAATTACTTTAAAAGCAGCAGCATAGGCAGCCTGGAGATTGGACATGCCCTCAAATGGTAACTTATTATGTATGAGCTCCCACAACACAATGGCAAAACTGTAGGCATCGACTTTGTGGTTGTAATGCTTTTTCTCTCCGTGCCTTAGTGTAACTGTGCTGTAGAGCTTCCAAGTTCCAA
Source organism: Cuscuta campestris (assembly GCA_900332095.2). Taxonomy (NCBI): domain Eukaryota; kingdom Viridiplantae; phylum Streptophyta; class Magnoliopsida; order Solanales; family Convolvulaceae; genus Cuscuta; species Cuscuta campestris. Next base: position 159,619 of record OOIL02001215.1, read on the forward strand.
ACATGTATATATGTACAACCATCCAGTTACATATTATTATTATTATTCACTTGAAGAGTCATATAGATGATGATGGTGATGAGCACAGAAGAAGTGCAAAATGATACTATGAGTGATTTTTGTGAGTACCTCGGGAGCCATCCAGCGATAGGTTCCAGTTTCAGCAGTCATCATCTCCGTCAGTGATTCTTCTCTTGCCAGACCAAAGTCAGCAAGTTTAACGGTCTTATGGTCAGCTGTTAGGAGCAAGTTTTCTGTAGCCATATATTTCATGTGAAAACTAAATTAGAGAATCTTCACTTAGAGTGCCCAACTTGAATGCCATCAGGTTAGGTTTGGAATGCCCAACTAAATTAGATAAGTTTTTTTAAAAAAAAATCCAAAATTGATTTACTATCAAGTTTAACCATTTTTATTTTATTTTATTTCCTTCTAGATTTCCCATCTGTTTGCATCTTGTTTTCTTTTCCAAACATTTTCAGGAACTAGAGCTATAAATGGTATAACATAGTATGTGCGGAACTCCTAAGCCAAGATAGAAGAGATATCATGGAACAAGCACAAAAAATAAGTTTGCATGCATAACCACGACAAAAACCAAGAACCAAATTTGTCTCCACAACACAATATCCATTAAAAATAGGACTAAAGAGAAAATAGACACTTCCTCTGTCTCATAGGGATTTTCCATTTTCTTGTAAAACTTGTAAATGGGACGGAAGGAGTGAGTGAGTGTGTGTGAGTTTATATCAAAACAAGAAGTCGTGTGTGTACTCATGTTAACCTTATCTTCCAAGAAAGGCTTAAAATATTGTTAGTGATAGTCTTAAAAATGGAGCAACACAAGGCGAGCAACTAACAAACTATAATGACTTTGTATTTTTTTCTTCCATTCAACTCAAAATTTATAAGGATCGTCTCGTTACAGAGCAAGGCTTGAACCCTTTTTGCTTGTCTGGTTTGGGCATTTTTGAAGGGCATGAATGGTTTTTGTTTTACAAATTTATCTGCATTTGTCAGTCTTAGCCTGGAAAATAATTACAGAGTATAAAAGTATATGTTCAGTTAAATCATGTAATTCTAAAATAATTTGTCATCTTCAAGCTCTTCTAGCTATCTGAATGTATAAATAAACAACAACGACCAAACCCAGTATAATCCCAACTGCATTGGGGTCTCGGGTAACATGTACGCAACCTTACACAGTAAAAAACCGAGAATATTTATATTAGACCCTTGATGCGTGGATGCATTTACTACCAAAAAATTCACAGAATGCGAGAAGGAAATGAAGTTCATTGTGTCATTTTGATTCAGTCCATTTATTACCAAACGCTAAAACATTGTCGAAACGAACCTTTTAGTTCCAGTCCATAAGCAATGTAAGAAAAATTAATAAAATAAATATCACTCCTCCAATCCCAATCCCCTGAAATCCCCAAACCAAAAAAGGGCTTCGGAAACTGCTTCAAAATATGGCGCTAGAATAGAAAGATGAAGATTTGATGATTGAAAGCCACAATTTGGGGATTCCCATGGATAAATGTTAACCTGGTTTCAAGTCACGGTGTATGATTCCATGAGAGTGTAAGCATTCCATGGCACGAGCAATGTCAAGTGCAAATCTAATTGCTACATTCGTATCTAAGCACCTGGGCCGCATGTTCACCAAGTACTTTCTCAGGGTCCCGCCGAGAAGCAGCTCAGTTACAATGACCATCACAGGCTCCTTACAGGCCCCTATAAACTGTAGCCAAGAATATTTCAATGTATTCATGCACAACTGTTGCATCCAAACATGGAAAACTGATTAAAACCTTTTACATATAAAAAACACAACCTTCACCAAGTTCTTGTGTTGAACTCTGGATAACATGGCAACCTCTCTTGCGAACCGGGCATCCCTCTTGCTAATCTCCTCCGGTGTCTCCCCTTTATGGACAATTTTGATTGCCACATTTTGGTTTCTGTATCTGCAAACAAACACCGGAACATAAACCCCTCTCCATCAGAAATGAAATTTAAAGAATCTATCACAGAACTTGCCACACTGACCAAAGCAGAGTAATTATCATTACTGCACCACAAGCAACCCAAGAACTTCAAAAGATCATGTTTTTAAGGAGGAAAAGGTACAGAAGAAAGTCAACTCACTTTCCTTCATATACTTTGGCATGAGCACCCTCCCCAATCTTGGGCCCAACAAAGAGGAGCTTTGGATCAATCAACCACTTGGAGTCCAAATTGAAGTCTCCACCAGAGTAGAACCCACTTGCAGATCCCATCTACACCCTATTGCTTATCTAGGTAGCTAGCTAAGCTAGAAAATCTGTCTATTAACCAACCGGAAATCTAGGCATTTCAAGAAAAGAAAATAGTAATACTACTAAAACACTCAGAGTGCACGGCCTCCGAGGTCAATGGATCTTGGACGAACTCCTTCCTGCTTGCTTTAGGGAACAAAACACTGAAAACCCCGCATGTTCACCGGGACAGCCACAAATGAATAAAATAATTCAATAAAAATTGAAAAAAAAAAAAGATGTTAAAGATAGAATCTTTTGGTCAAGCTTATCACTTGGCATGTGAGATGGGAAAGTGAACAAAGAATATATTTGATTATTTTGAACGCTAAACTTATTTTTCAATAAAAAACAATGAATCAGGGTGTATTTACAATTTACAACAAAGGGTATTTTGCACTTGTAATAGTTACTGGGGACGGAGAGACCTGGAAGAGATTAAGCTTGGTGAGATTGTTGATGTGCAGAGACATGAAGCGGCGGGGGGCGGGTGGAACTCGTGAAGGAACCCAATGCCCATCACATACTTTACCATCACAACTGTTGTCTGTAAAAGAATAACTCTAGTGTAAAAAGGAAATGGTTGTTTTAATGACATACACATACTCCTTTTCTAAATTCAAATTCACCTACTTTTTTTACTAGGGAGGAAAGGCAAATCAAAAAATTCAAAAAATTACTGCCGGGTACCCTCAATTTTGTAATAAGAACTGTCAGGTCTCATTATTTTTCCAAATATACTCCGGGGTACCTTAAATTATCCAAAAAATTACTAGCTGGTGACATTCCGTCCATGCCTCCGTTAGTTTTTCTATCCGTTATCTTTTTCTTCTTCTTTCTTATTTCTTTCTCTTTTTTTTCTCTCTTTCTTGTACCAGCCCCCCCCCCTCCCACCTTCCCAATCCCCATCAGAGACCAGCACCCCTCCTCCCCATTTTTTAGAATGAGACTAAACTATATACTCCCTCCGTCCCACTCTTTTTGTCCACTTTCATTTTTGCACACCATCCAATGCACTTCTTTAATCCATTTTATTTTGTAATTTGTATATTAAAAAATTATAAAAATTATATATTAATAATCTATATGTTAAGACAAATCAAACAAGATCACACATGACTATTTTTAGACTTACATATTGAGAGAATTTGATGAGTCAAAGTGCTTAGATGAACAGTTCCAAAAGTCAAAACTGGACAAAAAGAGTGGAACGGAGGTAGTATTTTAGAAAAATAGCAATACTTATTATTATTATTATTATTATTATTATTATTATTATTATTATTATTATTTCATGCGGAGTATTTATTGTTATTTTCTTCGTATTCTATTATTATTATAAATTGCTCCATATTATTTTTATTTATTATTATTACTATTATTATTATTAAAAAATTAGTTATTATAAAAATAGCATTTATTTTTATTTAGGAAAATAGCACTTATTATAAAAAAACACTTATTATTAATACTATTATTTATTAAAAGCAAATAATTAGTAATTTTACTATTTTACTCTTTTATAAAAATAATTAGTATTACTTTGCATTAATTATTATATATTTCTTATTTTTTATTTTTCTTCTATTTTTTTAATTTATTATTATTATTAAAAGTTAATTAGTAGTTTTGTTACACTATTTTTTAAGTAAAATAACACTAATTATTATTTAAATTAAAACTTATTACTATTATAATTAAAAATAATTACTAGTACTTTTACTACTCTAATTTTTTGTCATTCCATGTTGTTTTTCGCATTAGTCACGTAGTGGTCAGCAGCAGCTGCCACTGATAGTGGTATATCTAGAAAATGAGAGGACTTAGGGTAAGAATAAGACGGGTAAATTCATCTGGAATTTTTTTATAGATAATGTAAAATGATAAAAATGATGTTAAATTTCATATTAGTATAATGAATTAAAATGTATAATTTATAACCAAGGGAATACATACATATATATATATATATATATATATATATATATATATATATATATATATATATATATATATTAGAAATTGTACATAAATATATTAGAAAAGGTAATTTTTAATTTAAGCTTTAAAATATGTTAACCTTTTTTATGCAAGTGAAAATTGGAAATTGGGAAAGGTCAATGTGGGCATACAATTGTTTTTAATGGGGTTTTAAGTTTATTTTGCTAAAAAAGTTAGAGTAGTAAAACTAATAACTAAGTAAAATGATAAAAATAAATAATCATAATTATTATAAAATATAATAAAATAATACAATAACTAATAATAAAATAATAATAACTAATAGTAATAATAATAATAATAATAATAATAATAATAATAATAATAATAATAATAATAAAAGAAGAAGAAGAAGAAAAGAAAACATAGTGGAAGAAAAAAAGGGGGGTGGGTGGTCTCTAATGGGAATTGGAAAGAAATAAGAAAGAAGAAGAAAAAGATAACGGACATTGAAAGTAACGGATGCATGGACGGATTGTCACCCCTTAATAATTTTTCGGATAATTAAGGTACCCCGGAGTATATTTAGAAAAATAATGGGACCTGACCATAGTTTTTAAAATCGGACCGGACCGGCCGGTTCGGACCGAGAACCGGCGAACCGGTGACCAAACCGGTCCGATCCGGACCAAAAGACCGCTTATGCTATGAACCGGCGTGAACCGGAAAAAACCAGCAGAACCGTCCGGTTGAACCGGTAGCCGGTATTTTTTTTTCCCCGAAAATCCTCCAAAATGTGAGGGTAAGGATTCGATCCCTAGACCTCCCACTCACTTACACGCCTAACCACCACCTTAGCTAAAGTCCTCTTGTGTTGCATTTAGCATAAAGTGGAAATATATAACAACCGGAGTATATTTTTTGATAAAAGAATTCTTAAATAATTTCTTTTCCAAACACATTAAAAATATAATATTGTAACTATAATGTAAACTTTTACTACTTCGTATTCTAAAATACATACTACATCCGTTCATAAGTATTTGTCTAGTTTTGACTTTCTTTGGTCAACTATTTTTAACGTTTAACCTTTTAAAAAAATATGCATTGTATTTTATTCAAATAAAATAATATTTTGAAAACATTTGATGTAATAAATCTAATATAACTCTTTTTGTATCAATATTTAATAATTTGAGATCAAAGTTTACTAATTTTGACCCAAAAAATCAAAAGTGGAAAAATAATTGGGGATGGAGGGAGTAATACATGTCAATGAGATATTTAAATTGAATAAATTTTGAAAACATTGGACAAACTCTTGAAAAAATAAAATCTCCTTCTATTATACGAATATAAACTTTTCAATATAATTTTTAAATATGTCATTGTATATATTTTTATCAATTTAATGCTACTATTCAAATTAATTAAATTGATTATAACTTTAGTCATATATCATAAATAACTTGATTATTTATATTTTTATATAGAAGTATTTTTTGATATATATATATATATATATATATATATATATATATATAATTTTCAAATATGCGTGAACCACTAGTTCGACAACCTGAACCACCGGTCCGACCAGTGAACCAGTACGTTAGCCGGTTCGGTCCCCGGTCCGGTTCTAAAAACTATGGACCTGACAGTTCTTATCACAAAATCGAGGATATCCGACAGCAACTTTTTCAAAGGCAAATTGTGATGGGTGACCCTCATTTCATAGATCTTAAAGGTTATTGTTTAGAACGGGAATAAATTAAAAGAAATTAGAAAAAATTAGAACATAATGCAAAAATTAGAAGACGTGAAGAAACAAGAAAAAACTATAAAAAGCTAGAAATTGATATATCGATCAAATTAACTTTCAAAAGTTATTTGTAAAATCACTGTGATTTTTAAATTGTGCACAAAAGCCCTTGCTTGCCTATTTTTAGAAATAAAATGACATTTATACCCTTTATTTTTCCATTTCTTCAAGTTTCAATCTTTTATTTGCATTTTTATTATACAAATAAAAAAATGCACCCTCTTTATCAAATTAAAATTTTTTATTTATTTATTTTTCCAAATGTTTTTTAGAAAATGTTACAAAATAAAATGAAATAAAATACATTTTTTTATTATAATTAAAAGTAAAATAAATAAAATAAAAAATTAGATAATATATACTCACTCTATCTCAAATTAAAAATTCTAACTTATTCGTTTTTTAAAAGTAAAATAAATTGTTAAGGACTTTAAAAAATTAAATGAGGGTCACCCATCATTTGATGAATTTGATATAATAAATCTAAGGAAATTATTTTTATATACATATTAAATATTATTTTTATTTAATTTGAAATCAAAATTTATCAATTTAACTAACAAAAGTTAAAAATTAACAGATAATGAGAAGCAGATGGAGTAACACACGAGACCGAGCTCGTTTGGGCCTGAATGCCTCGACCTACAAAGTTGCACCCCATGTTTTATGAATTGGGCCGACGCATGAGGTCCAAGTATGGAGTACATTTTTATTGGTCGACTTGATGTGATCTGATCCGATCTGTTCCGTAATATTTCTGATTTTGCCTAATATTTTCTCGTCTAAAAAATACTTCGTATGGATCTTTTTTTATTACAATGTTTACTATTCTAAAATAATGATAAATTTTGTTTATTCGTGTATTTTCATTAATTATTTGATAAAATAAAATATTCTTTATTTGATTAAATAAAGTTTCTTGTCACCTCTTTTTTATGTAAAACTTTTGATATAATTTTCAAATATGAAAATTTTATTTTTTTTATTTATCTTTGAAGCTTTAAGTAAAATGGATTGAAAAAATTTTAGATTTTTTTCGTTTAGCGTAATTTGTATTCAAAATAAAGATGGAAGGAGTAAATTTTTCTAGTCAAATGTGATTAAAGTATGATTATGTAATATGGGAAAAAAGTCAACACTGCACAAGACTAAGCATTGAATAAAGTCATGTTTAGTTGTGAATTTAAGCATCTATTCAGATCCATGCGCTAATATCAAATGAGATGGTGGTTACCATAAATTGTAAGAGTGAGCAAGTTCCGAACTGATTCTGAAATGTTCTGAAAAAATTGAGAATACCAAATCGGAAAAGTATTGAGGATCCGAACCATACCAAACCGAACGGTCGGTACGGTATTTGGAAACGGTACAAGGTGACGTCTCGTACCGAAAATCCCGAACCGAACATATATACTAATAAATTATAAAAATAATAATATTTTAATATTTTTTCACTAAATAATAAATTTATTTTTAAAATTTGGTTCAAGTTCTATTATGTGTAAGTTATACTTTTATTTGAGTTTTAATTTTTGTATATGAACATAAAAATATTCACAAAGATTCGAAATATTTCTTTTTTATTGTTCATTTTTTTAGTTTGTGAAATGCAGAATATAAACAAAGTTTTGATGCGCACCTCTTGCATTTAAATATTTTTTAATGTTTTGGTTTAAATTTACTTTCAATTTTCTAAAATAAAGGGCATTGTCACATTTTAAGGTGTAAAGTACGTATGTTTATTCATTCTGATTTGTACTAAAACCGATCTCGAATCGTACCGAACTAATATTTCGAGATTGGGAACAGTACAGTATGTGTAAAATCTCATAACAAACAAAAATATTTGATACAGTATCCGTACAATGCTCACTCCTAATAAATTGCAGGATGGAGGAAAGCTAGAAGATACTCATATTTTATTGAAACGATTCATAAAAAATGATTTATAAAAGGACTACTACGTACTCCGTGTCCCCGTACAATAATTTATATTCTTACAATTATTTAACATACTCGGAAATTATTCTTTTTTTTAATATATAAATTTGTTGGGGACTAGACAAATAATTGGAATGGGAGAACCACGTGCGTGTGCATCCTCAAAATAATTGAAGATTCAACGATTTTTTTTTAAAATTATAACTTCTCCAAAATCGACTCCAATTGTAAATTGAGAAATGTTAAACCATGTTATAAAAATCTTATGTGCTGTTCGATACCGAATTTAACAAAAATGTTACCTAGTAAAAGAATAAGAAAAAGTCTAATTGAAATTTGTTATGGAAAAAAAAGGCAATGAACTACACATTCGTTTCCTTAATAACTCGATGAGTGTAAGTAGGACAATCATTTCATAGTAAAAGTTATATTTCTTTTTCTTTAAAAAAAAGCACAAGCATTCTGCATGTGTTTCTAGTGACTGGAACAGCTTCCACGCCCAGTTCTTGTTGAAATAGAAACAGGGGAAAAACTGTACTAAGTAATAAACATGCAATAATGACCAGTGGGAAGAACATCAATAAGAAAGAATGTCTAATATAATGAACTTTAATTACATTTGGTTCCTCATCATGAGTCCTGACACAGAACAACAAAGTGAGTGAGTGGTACACAGAAGGAGACATCTTAAAGGCAGGCAGGCAGACAACCACATTTATATGTATAATTCTTCAAACTCCACAGTGATGATTGATTGACCTTATGAGCAGAGACCAATCAAACAGAAGAGGCAATGAAAGAACCAAAGAGAAAAAACAAGGAAACAAACCAACTAACACAAACAACGCATATGATGATGAACTAGAAGAAATCAATCTCAAAATAATTATCGGAAGACGCGACTTCACCACCACCACCTTGCGCGGGCGATCTCTGCACCGCAGCTGCTGCCTCTTGGGGTATAAATGGTTTAGGGACGTCAGGGGGGCTGGCACACCTGATCAGCGCCCAATTCACACTCTGGAAAAACGGGTGCTGCTTTATCTCAGTGGCCCCGCGCCTGTACGCCAGCCGGTGCTGTGGCTCCTTCACTAGGAGCCCCCTGATCAAGTCCCGGGCAGCGAAGCTCACCGTTGGAGTTTCTGGGAATTTCAAGGGCTGCCCGACCACATTGAACAGCGTTGCCCGGTTCCCCTGCCCTTTAAATGGAGTCTTCCCAAACAAGAGCTCGTAAAGAAAGATCCCAAACGTCCACCAATCAACAGCACTCCCGTGCCCTTCTCCTTTTATGATCTCGGGGGCCAAGTACTCGTGGGTCCCAACGAAAGACATGGACCGCGCATTTGTGGGCTCCGCCATCAGCTCAGGGAGCGGGCTTACTTGGTTGTGTATCTCAGAAGCCTTTGCTTTGGGCTTCTTCTTGTCTTTCTTGGGCCTGCTAAGGAATCGCGGCGAGAAGCAGGCCGGTTGGATGCACGAGGGCTGGATCACGCACGAAGGCTCGATACAGTATCCCGATTTCTTTGACTCCATGTTTGAGTTTGAGGATTTGACCAGAGTTGGGCTCACCGCGCACCTTAAGGAGAGGTCAAAATCAGACAGCATTATGTGTCCATCTTCCCTCACCAATACATTCTCTGGTTTCAGGTCTCTGTATATGATGCCCAGCATGTGCAGGTACTCTAATGCAAGCAGAACTTCTGCCACATAAAACCTGCACGCTCCAACGATGAGAAATCACATGATGAATTCTAGGATGATGGATTCCAGAAGATGGGAGGGAAAGAAAACATTGATGAACATTGAAATAAAATGCCAGACAGATAAGACTGAGAAATCTATGTGAAAGAAAACTAATTCATTTGCCTTCACACAATCCAAGAAAAAACCAAACGCGATAGAATTTCCTTAAATTATTTTCCTTTCATTAGCATTTTTTGAAATCCATTTGGACCCCGGAAAATGCTAATGAGGGAGGGAAATATTGATGAAAAACATATGGAAAGAAAATATGAGAACAAAACAAATTATTTTACTCCGATATAATTTCGATGATAGCAAGATATTCACTTTATTATTTATATTTATACTCAATAATATAAAAAGAGATAAAGAACTTTTTCATACAAAAAGGCAAAGCTAAAAATAATAACCATTTATTTTTCATTTTACATTGCATTTTATGAGGTAAACCCAAACACAAGAAAGTAATTTTTCTTTGCAGTTTTTTCTTTACCTGGTATTTTACGAGATCCAGACATATCTTTGGAGATTAAAAGTTACAACCACAACATTGATAAAAATGGGAAGAAGAACCCAAACCTGGCAGCATTCTCTGAAAAAAACTTCCCAGGCTGTCTTTGACGAAGAGCATGCAAATCTCCACCAGGACAGAACTCCATCACCAAGCAAGAGGACTTATCAGTCTCAAAGTGTGAATACAAAGTGGGAAGAAAGGGATGATCCAAACATTGCAGTATCTCTCTTTCTGTCTGAGCTCTCACAAGCTTCTTACGTCCCTCTAGAGTAGCCTTATCCATCACTTTCATAGCAAAGTAACTTCTTGTGCCAACTAGCTCGGCTAGATAAACACTCCCTATGTCGCCACACCCCAACCTCTTGAAAACCCTGAAGTGGTTATATCCTAGCGTTCCATCGCGAGATCTCACGGCTTGGATTGCTTCCCATCTTGTATCATTTGCCTTGTGAGGTTTATACATTGCACTGCTAAAGCTACTTGAGCTGCTCTCATCACTAACGTCACTACCCGTGCTTGCTCTATATATGCTTGTCTTCCTACTTTCAATATAATCACAAGAGTTGCTAATCTCGCCACTATCACCCGACTTTTCTATACTGCTAACACATTCACTAAGTTCTGTATTGGTGAAGCTTTGTTTGGCTTCTGCGTATTGTGTAGCAGAGTAGAAACTCTGTTGGGGACTAGGACAGTATCCAGATTTAGGAACCTCCATAGGCTCGTTTGACTTGTTGTCCTTGCCCGAAGAACCCTCTGGACGAAAAACTTCAAGTTTCCCTTTATCTGACCCCAAATTCGAGGTTTCAGGATTATCATCGGGCGCTTTAAAAGAATTCTTGGGGTTGACAATGGACGCTGTTGGGGTCTGAAGAATCTTTGATTCCGAGTTAACCGGAATAGGATGTGATGAGGATGATCCATCAAGTCTATGCTGCTTCATCGAGGGATGATGTGGGGGACGGCTGGATGGGGCTGCAAAAGAAGAAGCATTGCAGTCTGCTACAGAATTATGACCATTGGGCAATGAGCTGATCCCATCAACGAGTGCTTCCATTGTTCAATTTGAAAGAAACTGTTGCAAAAGAAATGAGTTGAAGATGATGATTATTATCATTCATACAACACACAACTGAAAGTAAGCCCCTAAAAAAAGAAGTTACCCTTATAGAGATAGATGCATTTAACACTGGCAGTAGATCTAATTGGACAGCAGAAAGCTTTGAACACTACTTATTCAGGAAATCCATCAAAAGAAACCCAAATGCAAGTTGATCACAAAATTAGAACCAACATTAAATGAAAAGATGTCAGAAATGAAATTGCCAACGGACATAAAGAATCCGGATCAAGAATACCCAGAGGTTACCGATCTCTGTCTCGTATGAGAATCTAATACGAAGCATACGAGTGAAGAAGCAGCAGAGAATTACCTGATCAAGAATAGAGATTGGAGACTAATAATACAGTTCCATGGCCGTCGGGGGAGAGAAGGCGACAGATTTGGAACTGGGAACGGCGATTCGGATCCCGTTCAGATCCGATCCAACCAGGAAAAACGGGGAAACCCAATTTCGGACTGTTTCCGTCGATTGATGGGCGGATTTGCGGCTCTTCCTGCCGGAGGAGTGAATGAAGGAAAGTGGACAGAGAGGGCAAAGCGGAGAGGCTGGTATTTATTCACCCTTCAAAACAAGCAAATAGTGAAAGTTCCAATCGCTTTCCCTCTCTCTATCTCTCTCTCTATCTATCTATCAATGGATTTGTCGCTTCCTCTTCTCTTTATTCTACACAGTCTCCGCCATCGTCATCTTCTTCAGCTTCGCCTTTCTGACAGGGGGAGAAGAATGGAACACAGCCAAACGCGACGCTTCTCTCTCATTCATTTCTGGGTGGGGAATTATTAATTATTATTAATAGGGAGTGTAATAAGAAGAAATCAATTGGGAATTAGGAATGCAATGAACTTAGCAGTAAGAGTGAGGGAGAGAGAGAGAAAGAGATTTCCAGTTAAATTACGCCACGTCAGGCGCTGAGGAGCCCCGGTATCCCCTGCTCCTCGGAGATTCGTTTAGTAATGATGCAAATAAGGCAAACTTCACCTAGCTTAAAAATAGTGAATTTTGAATGAAGATTTTGTTAATGAAATTGAAAAAGATATCACCTAAAATAATAGTAAAATATAGAGAAAGTATTGAAATAAAAATTTCATTTTTTTATTTTCTAAATAGAATTTCGGAGTGTGATAATGTACACGTACATTTCAGCATACTTTTGATAATGTAAATAGTCATGGTTAACACTTTAAATACATTTTAACTTCTCTTTAGAAATAAAAATATAGAACTCCTATTTTGTTAATTTTTATTGTTTTACTTATACTTTAGTTTGTTTTTTAAAACTACTTTAGTTTGTTTAAAATCATTTTAGAACAAACAAAAAAAGAAAAATGAAAGGGTCTTTTCTGAATGGATGGATTATTTTTAGCTTAACTAAACATTTTTTGTTGAAAGTTTTATTGAATGATAAAGCAAAAAATTATTCGAAAAATCACTTTTCAAATATAAGAGTTAGTAATGAAAAATAACAAACCCAATGTATAACTAATTACAAAGTAATATTTTAGTGGTAACATTATAGTTTGGGATATTGGCTTGTTCCATATTATATATCATTTTGAAAACGAGATTTTAATTCGAGATAAATAACTAGAAGCATTTTAATACTCACCTTTGAATTGGCTCATGTTGAGTTGTTGATTCTATTCAAAATATTAACGAGGAACCGGTATTTTCCTCACCCTTAACAAATACTCTGTAACGAAAATAAAGGTTAAACTCCATCATTGGTCCTTCAACTTTATCAATTGTGCACGATTGGTCCTTCAAGTTTTAAAAATCCATAAATAGTCCTTCAACTTTATGAGTTATGCACGATTGGTCATTCAAGTTTTAAAAGTGCATAAATAGTCCTTCAAGTACACGTCAGCCCTCCAGATGAGGTCCTTTTGACAGTAAATGTTAAAAGCTAAATAGAATACTAGCTCCATATAATACGGAGTAGTCGTACCTAATGGAATTTACTCGTATTATATGAAACTAGTATTTTATTTAACTTTTAAAATTTACGGTCAAAAAGACTTCATATGGAGGGCTGACGTGTACCTGAAGGACTATTTATGGACTTTGAAAATTTGAAGGACCAATGTTGCAGAACTCATAAAGTTGAAGGACTATTTATGGACTTTTGAAACTTGAAGGACCAATCGTGCACAACTGATAAAGTTGAAGGACCAATGATGGATTTTAGCTCGAAAATAAATTAACCTTCATACTTCCTAATATTTAAAAAAATGTTAAAAGGTCAAAAGTATTTAATTGAAAATTATTTAGATGAAAGAGAATTTATATGAATCACATGTTTATCACTTTAAAAGGAAATTCTAAAAAATCCGTTTTTAAGAAATGAATTTAAAATGTGAAATAAATCTTTCCAATGGGTATCGTGGGAATCATTATCATGCTCTATCTCAAAAATGAATTAGATAATTCGTCATTATTGTTTTATTGAATTTGAAAAGTGGGTAATTAATCAGACTTACAAAAATTAAATAAAAAAAGTGAAGGATTAATTACTGTAAATGTGTAGGTTAGAAAATGAATAGTAGGTAGATTGGGACAGAAGTGCATTCGGTGTATTTGTAGATGTAGATTAGAAAATCAACAGCTTTGGATCAATTAATCCGACCAATGAATCAAATTGATTCTGGTATGAAAACCACCATTGTTCTGAACTTGTGATTGCTACATGGACCAAAATGTCAAAGGAACAGGTTGCCTTGCTGGCCTATTGTACTGGATGCCCACAAAACAATATACGAAACATTTATTTCTTAGGTCCCGTTTGTTACATGGAATTCAAACTATGGAATTGGAATTGAGGACTTCAATTCCAATTCTGGTATTTGGTAGCATAAAAATTATGTGGATTTAGACTTGGTAGTGCAAAAAATGAATTGGAATTGGTGAATTCAATTCTATGGAATTGAATCCTATGGAATTTTAATTCCAATTCAATTCTAATTCCATCAATTCCATGTACCAAACGGACCCTTAGAGAAAAAAAGTTTGGAAAAGTCCCACTTAACATATCATGTCTAATCAAAATTATTGGCGGTGCAATTGAAGGAGGTGTGAAATGTGTTCGGGTTGGGCGGAATGGGGGTTTACCAAGGGGATTAGGGGTAAAACCGTCAAGAGGATAAATGTGATAATATCTTTGTTCATATTTAGTGTCAAAAGTGGCAAACATACCCACAAAATTTGCCCCCATTAAGGTGAAATAGAGAAAAGTGCACTATTTACTCCTAAATTTTTCGAGAATTACACAGTTTGCCACTGAACATTTAAAAGTTTTATACAAGTGTTATACTCAATACTCTGTTCCTATAGACTACGTACTATGTAATTGTTTATTATGGGATACGACGTTTTACATACATTACAAACGAGATGAATATGAACATTCATTATGTCCACATTCATTTAATTTTTAATGTTTGTAGAAAATCATATCGGATAGTTATTTAAAAACGGATGGAGTATTAGTTATTATTAAGGGAATGAATTTAGCAAATTTGTGTGGAAGAATGAACTTAATTAATCATACAATGTGTGATTTTAGTCACATCCAAAATCAATATGTACAGATTATGTTTTAGGATGATAGGAGTTTTTAATTAAACCTAAATGCCGAAGTATTACTCCCGGTTGATGGTGGTTGGTAATTGCAATATTAATGTTGGTTGATGATCATGACAAAAACTAAGAAAATCCAAATTAATTTTCTAGATTTTGTAGCAGACTTTATTTTGACTTTTTTTATAAACTTTATTTTCCTATAAGGGGCAAACATACCCATGCCAGAAGGTGCTTTGAGCTTTACTGGAGTCTTGTCTTTGTTAGAATGCCTTCTTCTTCACCTTCCCATCTTAAATGTGTGCACAATTTCTCAATTGATTCCATTTTAGCAGGAAACGATTCATTTTTTGTGATGCGCCACGAGGAGTTTGGAATCCGCCACCTCGCACCACCTTTTTTGCCCACAAGTCGCTCAGTTTTCTTTCTAAGTGAAATTTGCACGAAATAGCACTAAAATATTACAAATTCAAAAATTACGTCAAAGTTCTACAAAAATTATCGAGATGTGAGAGAAAAAAATTGTAATCTAATTGGGGACGGAGGTAGTATATTCTTTTTCAATGTAGTACTTAAAGTTGAATAATGCCTAGTGGTAGAAACAATGTCGGGTGATGATGGATATTTAGCTTGAACAATATCCAGTGGCGGTGGACATTTTCTTGAACAATGACCAATAGACATTGAACATTGATGCTACATTGGAAAATAAAAACATATCGTACTACATTGAGAAGTTATTATGTTTTAATTCTATTTAGATAGATTCTCGTTTTTATTGGTTTTTTTCCAAAAAGAGGTAAGGGTGTGTTCGAATTTGATTTTTATCCAAAATTTAAGACACAACAAAAACTAAGGAGGGTATATTCAATTTAGATTGTTTTGGATTTTTTAGATTTTAAAAAGTTGGTGGATTTAGAAAATTGATAGACTTCATGAAGAGTTTGGCCGACTAATTTATTGATTTACATAGATTTGAGATGACATCTTTTATTGATTTTTTGATAAAATGAAGGTCTGCACCTCATTTGGAAACAAAATAGAGTTGTAATGAAAAAAATTGATGTGACACTGAGTTAGGATTAAAGATGGTGAACGTGTCTCAGTTGGCAATTGGCATCACTACATCCATCGATGAGGGTTGGCGTGCTCAGCGAATCCCTCCCCTTTAGTAATTATTAAGAGAAAATTATAGAATACACGGAATCATAAAGTGTTCCTTATTAAAAACTTCTTTATAAAATATTGAGATCCACAATGTATTAATTTTATTTACAAAAAAATTCTAATTAATTAAGTCATACACACTCCTTATTTTATTGTAGAAACTTATATTTGTTTAAGCGATCATTTAATTGAGTTTATAAAAATGAATTATTCTTTATTCAAAGTTAGTTTTCTTACATACTTATTTGAATGATCATTTAATTGAATAATTTTTTCACACTTTTTTTTCCAACTTCTTTAAATTTTTTCTAACGTCTTCCTATTTTTTCAACTACTAGTTTCTTCTTATTTTTTCAACATCTAATATTAGAATTCTTACTGAAAAGAAAAGACAAAATATTAAGAAAATATCTTATTTATCAATAAAAAGTTTTGTCATAAGTGAAGAGAAATACTCCGTAATACTCACTCCGTCCCCCATAGATCTTTCCAATAACCCTTTTTCTTTGTCCACAATAGATCTTCTCATTTTATTTTTTAATAATTAAAATACCACAACTATCCACACTTACTTTATTTATTACACCTCATCCACCTCATTTAATACACTCCATCTATTTTTCATTAAAGGTATTATGGTAAACTTTCACCTTTTTTCAACTCTCCTTAAAAACCACTAAAAGTCAAAATGAGAACATATTAGGGGGACGGAGGGAGTATATATTTGAGAAAGAGCATTATCGTAAACCTTTATATGAGGATGCTTTTATAATACATGAAAAAGAAAAAACAATAAGGAATTTTTATTTTTTACACCATTTATTTAATTCCAATTGGTAAGGAATATTTTTCCTTACCATTTAAATAAACTTTGATATGTAAGAAAGATCATATTAATGCAACATACTAAGAGTACATCAAAATAGTGTGTCGCATTTGTACACCAGACTAACACAAATATTATATATTTGTCCATAAGAGACACATAAGGTCTGTATTAGCTTTATTTCATATTAATACATGCAACATGTACTAATATCTACTACTCAGTAATAGAGTCATACCATAGTGGATGTGGAAAGAGACACAGGCTAGGCAAAGGCTAGGCTAGGTGAGGCGGGGGAGCATTTATAGCTGCTTCAAGCCAGAACAAACCACGCCTTCTCAAGCTGCCAACGAACCGGCGTTTTCAGTCGCGGCGGTTCTTCTCTCCAACTTTTCGCGCTGCATTTCAGATCCCGAGCTAGCCATTTGGTATGCCCTGTGAACCCTAGAACTTTATTTCAAATGGCAATCTAGGGTTTATGTTTAACATTTCCCCCCCCCCCCCTTTCCATCTGTGGGTTGTTTGCTCATTTGCTCCTGAAATTTCTTCCCGATCAATGTTCTGAAGTGTAGGGGTTCCTCCGCCTTGTTTTGCCGTGTTGTAGTTGTTCTTGAAGGTTGGGAAGTTTTATTAGCATTCTCTTGAAATGAGCTTACACGGGACCGTGTTAATGTCTATGTATGCTTTCTAAATGGTGCGCTTGGGGTTGGAGGATGTACACTGTGTCCGTCTTTGTTGTTCTCAAATTCCCAATGCTCGTGCACACACTCTGTCTTTCTTTGAAATCCACTGCAGAGTGTACATTTATCTCTAACCAAGCTTTCCCATGCATTCTTTCCCTTGCCGGTTCTTTTTTTCGCTTTTAGTAAGCATTTCTGTTGTTATGGCTTTGCTCTGTGTTCCTAAATTTCGTAGAATTTGGTCAAATCTTAATGCCAGTTGTGCTGAATATGTTTTTCTTGGAATTCAACATTACTACTCATCTGACATGCTACACTATAATCCCTGCGGCTTTCACTTTCTCAGACATGGCGGCAACTGCAACTGCACCTTCAGCTGGACCGCGTTATGCACCAGAAGACCCAACACTCCCCAAACCCTGGAGAGGCCTAGTTGATGGTAGAACTGGCTATCTTTACTTCTGGAATCCTGAGACCAATGTTACTCAGTATGAGAGGCCCGGGGGCTGTGCTCCATCAGACAAGTCATCTTCTGGTCTTGTAAGTTCATTGATTCAGAAGCCATCTCATGAGGATGAGTCATCTTCTGGACTAGCAAGTTCATCAGTTCAGAAGCCATCCCAAGAAAAGCACACCGAAGATGGTGATAAACATGACGCAGGTAGCAATGGTGGCTCAAGTAGATTTTCATCTGAGGAAAATCCTATGGTACTTGCATTCTCTTCCAATTTCTTTTTTCCGTTCTGATTATTCAGTGGTGGCCTATCTTATTATTATACTATATTGTTTGGAGAATGTCTAAACCTTAAATATCTGTTGGTTGGAATGTCTTATTTCAATTTCTGTTTATAGATATCTTTCTCTATGTGTGCCAATGGGTATTGGATATAATATCTGGATGTGCTCCATGCTGTGTAGTACCCTTTTTTGTCTCACCATCTACACATTGGACATGGCTTTTAATTTTTACACACGATGTTGCATTCAACTGTCACTCAGTGGATTTTCTTTTTTGCTTGAGTATTCTAGTTTTACTTTTGTTGCAGCCAGTGGGAAGCTGCTCTAACCAGTCTCCGCATACTTCAAATTTGTGCATCTCTGGACTTGAACGCGTATCATCTGCTCCTAAAACCTATGGTGATTTAAGTGCTGGAAGTGATATATCTCCAGAAAACTATCGCCGTCAGCATGAAATATCTGTATCTGTAAGTATCTCAATTGTTTGTGTTCATGTGTTGTATTAGCCAATATTTTTTACTGGGTCTGTTGTTTTTCCTTCTGAAAAAGAGTGTCCATATGCTTTATAAAACAATTTGTATGTTGTAATAGAAAAATTAGGGTGCATTTATGAATTCTGATAGCGGTGGAACTGTGGAACATTCATTCACATCCCAACTTTCTTTGATTTGCTGGGCGATTTTGTTTTGACATGTTTTTTTATTCTATCACCAGGGAGCTAATGTTCCACCACCTTTCACATCCTTTAGGGCAACTGGATTTCCATCAGAGCTTTTGAGAGAGGTATGTTGAGACTTGAGACTCCTTATATATCTTCCCATTTAATGGTGGTAAAAACTTGGACCAGTTTATAGGTGACAAGAAGCTATTCAAAAGTACAAGCATGGTGTAATCTTGAGTTGCACTAGTTACTGGAGAATCATGGTTGATTGTTGTGCTTCACCCATGTTTTCCCATTTTTAATGTTCTCACATGTGCGATATTTGCTCCTGGAACTCCGGAAGGAGCTAAATGTTGCACACTGTGCTCTTTGCCCTCTTTTGAGGTCTTCATTCATGCTTCAAATTATTTGACGGGCTTGCTGTTGTTGACTCAAAATGCTCTTTGATGACAATTCATTCAGTCATGTGGTCTAAATGGAAGAAGAGGCGTCCTCCTGCCATGGCTTGCTGCATAATTGGCTGCCAATGTAAGGAGGATTCTTCTTCTTGGGTTGGTCACATAAAAGTCAAATGGCCATGAATGGATGAAAATATTTGCATTCAGTAACTGGGTTTCACTTTTTTTTCAGATGCAAAAGGCTGGTTTTTCAGCTCCAACACCAATACAGGCACAATCATGGCCTATAGCTATTCAAGGACGGGATATAGTAGCTATTGCGAAGACTGGTTCAGGGAAAACTTTGGGTTATTTGGTTCCTGGATTTATGCATCTAAAAAGTTGTCATAACAATCCTAGAATGGGGCCAACTGTTCTTGTGTTATCACCAACAAGAGAGTTGGCAACACAGATACAAGACGAAGCTGTAAAGTTTGGTACATCTTCAAGGTTTTCTTGTACGGTATGATGGTTTACTTCAGTTATTCTAATGATATGCTATTTCTTTATTCAATACCTCACTTTTTTTTCACACGGATTTAATATATGCTTCCAGTGGCAATGCAAGTGAAAATGTTGGCCTAAGTACAATGCAAAATTTTAATCCACTTGGTCTCATCATGCCTTTAGTTTAGATGACGTGCAATATCATGTTCTTTCGTAATGTACTTCTATGTTATGATTACCAAACATTGATCGACATTGATCTTTAAGAAGCGTATTATAAGTCAAGTGGTGTTGCATCATGTGAATTATAGTTGATACGTACTACTTTTCTTATGGAATCATTTGCTTGTACGCAATTGTGCTAAATAAGGGCTCACATAGGTATTATTTGTTGCTTTTGTGGTATCAAATAGTGTCTCTATGGAGGAGCACCAAAAGGCCCTCAGTTAAGGGAGTTAGACAAAGGTGTAGACATTGTAGTTGCTACTCCTGGTCGGTTAAATGATATTTTGGAAATGAAAAGAATTAGTCTACAACAAATATCATATTTGGTATTAGACGAAGCAGACCGCATGCTGGACATGGGCTTTGAACCCCAGATAAGAAAAATTGTGAAGGAGGTGCCATCTAGGCGTCAAACATTGATGTACACAGCAACATGGCCAAAAGAGGTTCGCAAAATTGCATCTGATCTACTGGCTAATCCGGTCCAGGTTAATATTGGAAATGCTGATGAACTTGTTGCAAACAAGTCTATAACACAGGTTGTTTTACTGCCCTACTCGCTTCCTCCATTTCCCTCCTTATCTATGCACTAAAAAATTATGCAGGTTCATGGGTTTAAATTTCTTTTTAAGGTAGTTTAGGATCATGGAAGACTAGGGGAAGGGAAAAATTCTAATGGGAGTTATTTTCAATATATGTAGACATGTAGTATGATTTTACCTTGGATAATAAACAGAGTCATGTTTTTACAGAGATTTTTTTTTCTTTTACACATTTAGATTTACTAGTTTCACGGAGTTAAAGAAAAGTGTTGAAAAACAAAAGCCGTTTGGTTAAAACCTGTTTAGAAAAGAGAAATATTTTGAGCCATATAAAGTAGGGAAATGTAAACTTAATTTTGGGACATCTAAACAAGGAAAGTGCAAAGATCAGTTTAGGATTGAGGGAGTACATAATAATAGACTTATAGACATGAATAAATAAAACGAGTCATCAATTTTCTAAAATAATTTATCAGAGTTTTCCCCATCGTTTTTGCCCCTCATTTTAGTTCATTCTTCCACTACTCTTTGGTCCAATACTCCAATTCTTATCCCCCACCCCTAGTATTTTCCAGGTCCAAATTCTGAGTGTTCATTTAATAGTCAAATCTGGTTCGAATAATGTGTTTATTTTTTGTCACAGCATGTTGAAGTACTGGAGTTTATGGACAAACGCCGTCGTGTGGAGCAAATACTGAGATCCCAAGAGCCAGGATCAAAGATCATCATTTTCTGTGCAACAAAAAAAATGTGTGACCAGCTTGCAGGTAACCTCAAACAACCATACGGAGCAGCAGCCATTCACGGGGACAAAAATCAGGCTGACCGAGATTTTGTACTGAGTCAGTTCCGGTCTGGTAGGTCACCAGTTCTTGTAGCCACTGATGTTGCTGCCCGTGGTTTGGACGTCAAAGATATCAGGTTGCTAACTATCAGTACTGCACTATTATCAGAGGCACAACCTACAACATACATTTATGATCATGCACTCCATTTTTTAAATGCCTTGGCATATTAGGACAACTTGAATATAAACTTCCACTCTTTCTTGAGATCAGTGTCGCTCTTGTTTCCATGCATGGCCGGGAACACACATTTGGGAAGGGGTTCTTTTTATGCCTTCCCATATCCTCAAGAAAAACAAAGGCGTGGATACCATTTTTTGATTTCTGCTTAAGCTTTTTTTGCCACATTGTATGCCTGAATTTGTCATAGCTTTTCGTACACTTTTAAATCACATATCACTGCTACATTATATACCTCTCCTTCCCCGAGGGAGAGAAAAAAAAAGAGATGGAAAAAGAAAAAGAAGATAAGTACACATTTCATTCTTCTGCTGGTACTGATTTGCCTTTTTATTTGGGCAGAGTTGTCATAAACTTTGATTTCCCAACTGGAATAGAGGATTATGTACACAGAATAGGTAGGACGGGGCGAGCAGGTGCTACTGGCTTGGCATACACATTTTTCTCGGATAAAGATGGGAAGTATGCTTCGGATCTCATTAAAATCTTAGAAGGTGCAAGCCAGAAAGTTCCTGATGAACTTCGTGATATTGCTTCACGTGGCGGCGGGGGCGGAATGGGAAGGCCTAGCCGTCAATGGAGCAGTGGATATGGTGGTGGACGTGACGGAGGAAGTTATGATTCTGGCTATGGTGGTGGACGAAATGGAAGAAGTGGGGGAAACAATGACTCTGGCTATGGTGGTGGACGTGGCAGTGATTCTGGATATGGTGGACAAAGGGGAGGCTGGAGCATGTCAGGTGGAGGCCGGGATGACAATCATGATAATGAACCAAAGAACAGGTCTCTTTTTATCTATCTCTTCACCCAAGATTGTTGCTCATAGTCTTTGTTTCCTTTTATAACCATGATAAATAAGAGTAAATCTTCCTTCAACCTCAGGTATGGGCAGAGTAGCTCACGTGATGATGGCAACGGCGGTTCTGGAGGTGGTGGTGGAGGAGGAGGCTCCAGTTCTCTTAGCTTCCACGAGCGAATGATGATGCAGTCAGCTTCAAAGAAACCCAGGCTTGGTAGTCCTAACAGGGAGCGGGGTTCAGGTTGGGGAGGTTCCTGAGGTCTTTTCATAAAGGGACATAAATCCCCTTCACTGCCTTCCTCCGTTTCTGTTTATATCTGCAGTTATAACCATTTAGAACCCGAGGGTGGTGCAATCAGCTACTCATTTTTTTGCCTCCTGTAAATTTTGAATAGCACCATCATCTTTTGTTCACTATCTATCTATCCATCTATCAGGGGTATGCCTATGCCCTTTCTATCATCTTTTGTTCACTATCATCTTTTCTTGGGGATATTGCTGACTGACTTGTGTTACAACCCACCCCTCTTAAAATGTGTAGTAGTAAAAAATGACCTGCCCCTGCGGTTCTTGTCTGCCTTTTGAGTGAAACACTGTTTTTGCAATGTTTTTTTGGCTTGTTTATGGTTGGGGTCATGTACATTTTTTTTTTGTAGGGTCTGTTTTTTACGTTAAGGTGGAGGGCTTCTTCGTTTGGTTCAAAATGTTTTTTTTTTTGAGCGGGAGTTCATTCCCCTTAACTCAACATAATTCGAGGATGGAGTTGTCCTGTATTTTTGGGGGCTTTCTTCATCATTTGGAAGCTGGAATTATTTTGGTTCCTTACCTTGAAAATGCTTTAAGCAAAATGAGGAGGCATTTCCCCCCAAACCAAACACAATGATACGATCAGCAGTTTCAATTACAACTAAGAAGCAGAAATATACACTCCATTCGAATATTATAGTCACCTATTTTCCAAATGATTTTGTTGATAAAAGGTTGAAGGGTGTAAAGGAAAGGAATAGAATGATTTTGTGTTTGATTTAAAAGAGGCATGTATGGGAGGTCGGCATGTTTGATATATAGATGGGAATCCTTTAATATAATATTTGAGAGTTTGATACTTAATATTTTGACACGTGGCAATTTAGGTGTCCTAATTTGAAGACACGTAAGCATGGGACACGCGTAAGCTTCTGAGAAAAAATAGGAAATTCCCTTACTTCTCTTTCCCTGCGCGATTTGCGTCTTTCTTCCTCGCCAAAACGTCTTCTTCGCCCATTCGCCCAAATATGGCAAATTCAAGAAAGGAATGGTTCCCGGATTCTTCGCGGATTCTAATTCCGAAATCTACACCGTCACCTTGATTCTTCCCGGATTCTTAGTGTGCTTAAACAGGTTATTCCCAAATTACATGTGCGATTCTAATATATTCATCTTCCATACCTATATTTCGAGCACTTCTCTACGATTTCCCCAATTTTTTTGGTCAATTAATCGATTTTGAATCGTGTGTTGCCTAATAGCGAGATTCTATACCTAATTTATATTCCTTTTCCGTTATTATATGTTCGCCAGATCCAAAAAAAATTTCTTGCGGTAAATTCTACATATAGAATTTAGGCGTATTATTTTCCAGATCAATGTGCATGAAAAAGTATTGTGTCTGCTACCAGGTATTGTTTCTTGAAATAATAAACAGCCTATATTTGTCTTAGATGTGCAGCCTTTATTTCTAAACTCATTTGCTAAACCCTATGATGTATCAGGTGTAAGTTGGATAGCTACATGCTGTCAATGTATTGTTTCTAAACTCATTTGCTAAACCCAATGATTTATATCTGTTAGTATCTAATGTCAATGTATTGTTTCAAGCTACATGCTGTCCAAACAGTGTTTAAAAGATGTATATTAT
>OOIL02001215.1:191768-219462 GCA_900332095.2 Cuscuta campestris
CAATAAAGGGTTGTCATCTCACCTTAATATAGCCCACATAAGCTTGACACTTGACGACTTTCTAGCAAACGGAGTCTCAAATATTATATTAAAGGACTATATTTTTTATAACTAAAAATAAATTTTTATACAATCCTTTTTTAATTATGAAATACTATAAAAGGTTAAGTGAAATTGTAACAAAAAGCACTCCAGCTTGAATGGTTAGGAACTCAATTAAATTCCTAAGAGATCTTGGGTTCAAACTTCATGGTAGTATTCTTTTGGAAAAAAATTGCAAAAAAAAAGGTCCGATTCGACTGGCCGGTTTGTCCAAAAGGGTGACACATCAGATTTGCCAAATGTCGTGCCAGAGCTCCGCCAAATGTCATGCCATAGCTTCGCCAAATGTCTCTTCCTACAGCTCCGACTCTCCTTTATATATATAAAGGATTTTTGTGAAATTAAACTGTCAAATTCTGGTATTTAAGGACCGGACCAATACGTGGGCACGTGGCACTCCATAGAGAGAACAACGCTGACGCATCCGAACGTCTTCTCCGACTGTGGTTAATGAGAATAAACGGCGACGTCATTTTCTACATTCCAACGCGGCGGAAGCGGCGGCGGCGAAACCTCTCTCCCCTAATGTAAGCAGAAGCATATCTTCTCCGGTTGATCTCCGACCTCATTCTTCCCGCTAAGCACTCATTGCACCCTATTTTGTTTCACATGTGTGTGCGTATATATTGTGCGTGATTAGTTATCGCGATTCGTCTGTGAGTATATGTTGATGTGTCCAGTGTAATTTAGGGCTCATTGATTTTGCAATGTTGTATTTTGCTGTGTAGCATCCCAATTCCCAATGCTTTGAGCCGATTAATTTGCAATATGAGATAAAATTATCAACTTGTGTTTAAATTGGCATGTCAATGATGCACAGTGTAGAGCTGATTAGGTTTTGTGAAGCAGGCCAGGGTGTTTAACGAAACGTTGTAACGAAAGGTTACATCTTTGAGAGGATGCAACTCCTAGTGGCTGCTGACCCTACTGCCCAAAGCTATTGGTTGAGTTGGAGGGCTTTGCTCTGCGAAGCGTCGGTACTTTTTTCCATAGTTTTATCACTGTTCCTGATATGGAGATACGAATGCATAGCTAGGGACAAATCCGGGTCTGGTGAAGGGGAGAAGCGGAAAGACAAATCTTGGAGTATATGGTTTGATGAGTCTTGGAGACCGTCTGTGAAAGAATTGCACCCAGTTGTTTTGGCGGTATTCCGGTTAGTCGCATTCATTTTACTAGCTGCAGCACTCACTGCTGATGCCATTGTCCATGGTGGTGACCTTTTTCTCTATTACACTCAGTAAGTGATCTTGGCGTGCAAGGTTTTCTGTTCTTAGTATCAAGTATCAACTAACGGGTTCCTTGATGGTAGTTTTCATCTTATTATGCTCATTGAATTCTAGCTAAGGTGTTCGTAATGATCTATAAAGCATTAAAGTTGGATATTATCCTATATTTGCTGGATGGTGATTAATTATTTATTTACTCTGTATATGTTTTTGTCCTCTTTGCACAGGTGGACATTTATGTTGGTTACCATTTACTTCCTGGTATGTATCACGGTTCGTTTGCTGCGTTATTGGATCGTATTTATATAAGTTGTATTAAATTTACACATCTGCTTTAATGCATCTTCTAATTTCCATAAGAATTTTACATTTTTTGGTCTCTTTATGTTGCCATGTAGTTTGGATCACTGCTTTCTATTTACGGATGCTACCAGTACTATAAAACAACCAAGGGTGATTGTATATGTATGGATGAGGAGAAAAGTTTGCAGTTGGCTCTCTCTCATACACAATATCTGCAAGGGGTGAATACAGGGGACAATCGTGTCTTCCGGCGAGTACTTAGTGTTCCAAAAAGTGTGGGGCTTTTTGGTTACGTGTTTCAAATTTTATTTCAGGTATACCATTTAAATGCACTTATTGCAATTCCAAATCAGTTCATGGGTAAACAAATGTTTGATTTTCTTAACATTGTATCGCTTTTAAATGCAGATGACTGCTGGATCGGTGATGCTAACCGACTGTTTGTACTGGACCGTCATTTTCCCATTTCTTTCTATCAAAGATTACGACTTGAGCTTTGTAAGTATTTGCGATTGTTTTTTTGCTGTTTTTCTCTACAGCTTCAGGAGTTAAATGCTTGTAAATTATACCAAGCTGTGAGGATATCACAAATATCTGTATATATAAGTTATGTGTTTAATACTTGTTTATTTGCCTTGTTTTTGTTTTGGCTAGTTGACGGTGGTTGCCCATTCTCTTAATGCCATCCTGCTTCTCGGTGATATAACAATGAATTGTTTGGTAAAAAAACGATACTACCGATCAAGTTTATTCCCAAATATACTCGTTTAGTCTGTCTCATACTTTCTTGGATCATTTGTTTATTTAACAAATAATTAAACCTTGTTCCAGCAAACCCCTTGGTTCCGGATATCTTACTTTCTCCTATGGACTGGTACTTATGTCATCTTCCAGTGGTGTGTTCACGCGTTTGTGTCAACCTGGTAATGTTTCATTCACTTTTCTTTTCTTTTCGCAAAAACCGAATGTACTTTGCGCTTTTTTATGGGTGTCATCATTTTGACGAATGCAGGTGGCCATACCCATTTCTTGACATGTCTTTGAGGATAGCTCCCTTGTGGTAAGTTCTTTTGCGCTAGGTGTTCCCATCTTCTCTTCCTAGTTTTTCTTTTCTTTATTCTTTCTCGTTTCCTTCTTGCCATTTGCTTAGAGCTAATTATGGATTATCCGTATAACCCCTATGTGTTTTTTTTTTGTATAATAAATTAAGAATTGATTGAACTAATGGCAGGTATGTGGTGGTGGCTTTAATGCATATCCCTTGCTATGGGTTAGTTGTATTACTTGTTAAACTCAAGGGAATGGTGTTGTCCAAATGGTTCCACGAGTCGTGTTTACCTTAGGTATATGAGATCTTAAAACCACGCTGCAGATGCTTGTTACTTCTTACTTCATATTATAAACTGTTCCAGTGTTTTGCTTTCTTTAACCCCTGCAAAATGTGAATTGCCTGTTCACCCCAGTAACGCATTACTGTAAAAGGTAGTAGTTTATTTGGTATCATACTTGTGACTTTGTATAAAAAATGGTACCATAATAAATTTGCCAGATAGTTACTCCTTATGTGGATGCCTCACACATTCATGTCATCAACAAGTGGATGTCACACGAGAAATTTCAAAAAAAAACCAAATATAAATGTAAGTAGCACTTAGTCACTTTACAAGAATGAATAATATAAATGTCCTGCAAAAATACTCCCCTCTTTCACTGCTTTCATATTTTACAGTGCAGTTCTTACACTATATTTGGATACATCGGTCCCTTTACATGAATTTTAAGAAAACGAAAATTGTATAGTTTATCTCTTTTTTTGGAAGGTGTATAGTTGATCTTTATTCACATAAGTATTTATAACCATCTAATCATTTCTTTAAAAGAAAAGAAGAGAATAATTTGGAAACGTGTGAAAAAGAACCTGATTATTTGAAGGTCAAATTACCCTGAGTCAAAAGAAATATGGTGATTGGCATTATTAATACCTCAAGTGCCATATAAAAAGATTTTATTCAACCAATTCAAACACCAATAACAAATTTATCTTACATGTGAATGAAAAAACATGAGGTTTGATTCTTAAAAATTGTATGCATATACAAATGTATTACTCCGTATTAACCGTTTAATACTCAATCCATATTTAACTAACAAATGTGTATTAAATCTTAGTAAAAGTATGAAGTAACAATGGAGTAAGTATGTTTCTTCATCTCTCTAAGTGTGAATGAAATTCAAGAATTGCATTCATGGACAAGGCAACATATGTAGCAGTTCCTCAGAAGATCACAAGTATTTTCAATTTAGCCAAAAGAATGAAATATGAACCAATGAGCAATCTATGCAAGCGAGGGAGCAACAATCTTTGATCTGAGGTTATGGGCTACGGCGTCGATAAACTCTTCGGTGTTTAAGTACAACTCCCTTGAAACCCTGTGTGCACAAGAACACACATTTTATTCTTTCATATTCAACTTTTTCCTATTATATTAATCACTCACTTCGCGTGAAAATTTATGCTGCTCGCAACATAAAAAAAGTGAAAACAAATGTGAGGTTTAATTCATCAAGAAAAGAGAATGACAATATGAACAGCATGAACCTCTACGCATGGAAATGGGCAAGATAAATTGTATGTTGTGATGGGCAAAAAAAGAATACAGGCATTGTGAATTGGGATGGGAGTTTTATGTTAGCAGTAAGCATTTTAAAATGATTGTGCCTTTGTAACAGTTTTAAGGAGCTGCTACTTACTTGGGTCCATGAATCAACAGTGCAAGATCCTTGGTCATCTTTCCTGACTCTACTGTCTCTACACAAGCAGTCTCTAGTTTCTGAGCAAAATCCATGAGCTTCTTGTTCTCATCAAGTTCGGCCCTGGATGGGTACGAAAAGGAGCGCGAAATTAGATTTCACTTTTTTAAAAGACGGCTCTTCCAACTTTATGCATCTATTTAAACACAACTCAGCTAATGCTACGATAATAACTCATGAGGGATAACTACCGATGGCTTAGTCCTCTGGTCCATGCAAAAATGGAAGCTATACTATTTGTGCTGGTTTCTTGTCCCTTCTGGTGCAGCCGAAAGTGGCGAGTCACAGTTCCATGAGCTGCTTCAGATTCTAAAGTCTTGCCATCAGAGGATAACTGCAGAGAACAGCCGGCGGCTCACATTTTTGTTTAAAAGGAATCCAACAGATATATGATAGATATATGATGTTGTGGTGTGAAGTCACTAACCAAAACAGAAGTCATAAGGCCCAGAGAACCGAAACCTGCATTGGAAAATGGGCGAGAGAATTATGATTAGTAATGCATTATTAATTATTTAGAATTTTAGATCATACCCACGGATCAAATTTATTCACCTTGAGCAAGTAAATCACTCTGCACGTCTCCGTCATAGTTTTTGCAAGCCCAAACATAACCACCGTCACTTTTTACGGCATAAGCAACCATATCATCTATTAACCGGTGCTCATACCTAATGTCACACACACCATTCTCAATATAAGTACTTAAAATGACTGATAGTTTTAATTTTCACCGAAGCCTGTGACAACTGACAACCATACGGGCATAAACTAACCATATTGAGTGTTCCTCAAACTTTGCCTTCCATTTCTCCTGGTATACCTCTTCGAAGATGTCCTTGAACCTAGTGCAAATATTGAAAACCAAATGTTAACATCGGTTGCTTGGTTCACAAAGATATGTAAATAATGCTAGTATATTAGAAAAACAAACAGATTAAGAAGTTATAACTAATCCTTTGTAGCATTTCATTTCATTGAAGATTAATTTTGCAATAGGGTCTTAGAGATGGAAAAAAGGGGAAAAAAGTACTCGTATCTTGATTTTTATAAGCCCACACATATTGTCAACCACAAAATTCCTCTAAAATGACACTTATTATGAACCAAAGGGAGTATGCGACAATGACTCTGTTCGTATCAGGTAATAGAAAGTTACCCATCTTAGAGGGTAAATATAAATCAATGCTTACCTTCCGTCATATTTCTTCAGAATTGTATTTTTTGTGCTCAAGTACAGGGGCCATTTCTTTGAAAATGCCATTGACATCGATGACTCAGCAAATGCACGAATTGACTAGCAAATTGCACCACCAAAGACAAGAGGAGAAAAGGTCAATTTCTAGAAAAGAAAGAGCACAAAATAAAACTCAAAAATATGGCTGCATACCTGATCAACATTGTACATAGCAAGGGCAACCCCAGGGCCTTTGAAATCATATACATCGAGTTCCACCGGTGCTTCCCCATTTTCTGGAGCTGGTGACATGCAATAATGAGGAAAAATGTTAGAGAACGTATTTACACATAAAACTCCATAATAAGAAGTATGCAATAAGTATGTAATCACATTAACTCACCAAAAATCATTTTGAGCTTTCCTGCTCCTTTAATGATAGTGTCAGTGGCACGATATTGATCTCCAAATGCATGCCTGCCAATACAAATGGGTTTCTTCCAACCTGCAAAATTGAGAGATAAACTACAGCCAGAAAAGGTATCACGTCATCAGTGAATTGCACTCTGCTGGATAACACAACATTACCAGGAACTAGTCTGGGAATGTTCTTACAAAGGATAGGCTCTCGGAAAACAGTACCTGAAGGAAGTAAAAATCATATTGGAAACAAGTATTTATAAACAAAGACATTCTCAAAAGAACCAAGTCAGAAATAGTTAATGTAATTAGCAGATCGTAGAATGATTTTTTCCTCAGATTTTGGTTACTTGAACTCAATGTTTGGTGTGGAGGTATACACTTCTCAAATCTTTCCAGTGGCCTCGAACCTATGATATCACAAGCTACATAGGTTTGATATTAAGATTTACAATGCCACAGAAGAATCATAGACATTGATGGATCTAGGATCTAGAGTAAAAAGAGAGAGCTAAAAGAGAGAAAGCTCAACCCAATTGCTTGAATGCTTGGAAATCTGATCCAACACATTGAAGGGGGTATATATAGGTTCATATACATGACACGTGGACGGGCTGGGCCGATTCATGGAGCTGGATCGGGCTCAAAGGTGGTACAGCCTGAGGGCATAGCCCAGTGCACACTACCATTCTAAATAATTAAACCTAGCTTAGGGGGGAAGAAACGTGAACGGGCCGGGGTCCTGGATTTGGTGAGCTTGTGTGCAGAGAATGCTGGTGAGGCCGAGCTCATGAACTGCTCGCAGAAGGCTGATGTTAGCCTCAGCATTTCAAGGCCGAGCTTGGTCCCAGGGCCAGGAGTGTTATATGCCCCACTCCCATTCTGAGTTGCCTAGTGGACATTGGTTTCTTGATACAAGCCCATAGAGCATAGGCCCAGGATCCAAGCCCAACATACCCATTAGATATGCCTCAAGTGTTTCTAAATGCAACAATGTGGAATCCTAGAAATTGGAGACATACATACCATTCAAAATGTTTCTTATTGTGCCATTGGGACTCCTCCACATAGACTTCAGTCCAAATTCCTTGACCCTGGTCTCATCTGAAGCAGCAGGTGTGAGTTCAAAATGAAGAAAAAATGTTCAGCCGACATCTAAAAATCAAATCTTACAACAGAACACCATCTAATCTACACAATGATTTGTCAAAATTGCATCCTGAAAGATATGCCGCAATAGTTTCTAAATTCCAGTGAAGTGTATGCAACAATTTCCACATCATCAGCAAATTCCTGTGATGTATAGCAATTTCTTTTTTATACTCCGTACATACTTCGTATCGCATATATCTAAAAACTAATACAAAACATGAAATGGGTACTGACCTGGAGTAATTGTTGCACATTTGATAGCAACATTATACCTACATCATACATGAGATATGGCTCAAATTATATGGAATACTCCGTAATATATTATTCATGTTCTGAAGACTTATGAAGCACTGTATTATTTAGGTTAGGTACAATTTCCTCTAATCGGCCAGTCAATCAAAAACTCCATATGATATACTCCGTACCATTATATCACATAGCACCTTTGGGAGAGTTTGCAGTTTCAACACCCCGGATGAACTAAGAAAAGTGATGGGCAGACTTACTTAAGAGTAGCTTCAGCACTTTCCACAGTAACCTTGTCATCGGTGGCATCACGGTTCAGTATTCCCAGATCATAATACTTTATATCTAATTCTAGATGGGGAAATATCAGCTGCAAGGATACACAAAATACCCAATGAGCAAAGAATCAATGGACCCTAAAAAACAATCAACGCAAAACGAACTTGAAAACTACAGCATTTTAGTCTAATAAATGTCCGTACCTTATCCTTGATCATGCTCCAAATTACTCTCGTCATTTCATCACCTGCAGCCATTCGATAAATAATAAAAAAATTCAAAAAATGGAGACATTCAATACAAGTACTAGCACTTGATCATTTCTGAATCGGAAAATTTACCGTCCATTTCAACAATAGGGTTTTGGACACGAATTTTGTTCTCGGTTTGGATTGGAGCGATACCGGCAGCTGGGGATGCGAAGCACCGAAAGCTGACATTTGACGGGATTGAATAAGGTAACGAGATGCGATTCCTGAAGGAAAACTGATTGAGTAACTTGGAGGTAGAAGAGACTGTTAATGGATTCTTGGGAGCTATGGACGACGACAGCGCAGAAGAAGCTCTGGCCATGGAAGAGATCATTGTTGTTACACTTTACTGCAGCAATCCCGCTGCCTGGCTTTTTCATACTCACAGTCAAGCCTTCTGTGAATGTCGGCCCATATGCCCTAAATTTGGGTTCTCAAATTGGGCCCAAATTGATCCCCCGGACCCATATGCCCTAAATTTGGGCTCTCAAATTGGGCCCATATATTACATTTTTTGACATTCTATTTTAAGTGCTAAACACTCCTTATAATAGGGAGTATGCTCTGTAGTTGTTTGGAGTGTAAATTCCATAAAAGGTCCCCAGTTATAGGTCGTTTTACATATTTAGTCCCTACATATCAAATATTACTAATTTAGTCCCCAATTATTATATTTATTTTCACGAATGGTCCTTTGTTAACATTTGCGTTAAAAACGTGGACAAAATTGTTTATTCATACTTCTCTCTCTCCTCAATTAAGCTTCCTTCATCTTTTCATACTCTTTCTCAAACTCGTCGTTGAGTTTGAAGCTCTTAAATCCAAAACTTAAATGATCATTCCTCCATTTACACAAACAATTGAGAGAAGAGTGATGATTTTGGTTTAGGGTTCAAAGCTAGAAACTCAGCGGCGAGTTTGGGAAAGGAGTGCAAGAGAGGAAGAAGCTTAATTGAGGAGAGAAAGGAGTGTGAATTTGAAATTTTATCCACGTTCTTAACGAAAATGTTAACAAAGGACCATTCGTGGAAATGAATATAATAATTAGGGACTAAATTAGTAATATTTGATATGTAGGGACTAAATATGTAAAACGACCTATAACTGGGGATCTTTTATGGAATTTACTCTTGTTTGGACTTAACTAGCTTTTTAAATGGTACGGATTTATTGAGTTACTCCCAAATGTAAAAGAATATAAATTTTGTAGTTTGTACAATACAAGTGTATAGAAGAATTTGAACGTGTGCTACCGAACACGGATAATCTTGAATTTTTGCCTTCTTCACACTCAGATTATCAATCGTCTAAAATTATCCTCTAGTAATATCGCCAAATGATAGTGTCACGATTAAAGACGATGACTCGAAGAGGTCATCGTCTTTCATCGTCACGCCTAAAAAAAATTCAGATATGACACTAGTTGAGG
The DNA here is from genome assembly GCA_900332095.2 of Cuscuta campestris. Taxonomy (NCBI): domain Eukaryota; kingdom Viridiplantae; phylum Streptophyta; class Magnoliopsida; order Solanales; family Convolvulaceae; genus Cuscuta; species Cuscuta campestris. The sequence goes on from OOIL02001215.1 coordinate 201,171, forward strand.
TTGCTAATGGTCTTAAATTTAAAATACGACCTTGCATCTCAAATTTATAAACCCCAATTTTTTATTGATTAAATCAACACACACTAAATTGAGTAATGTTAGGGGTACACAAAAGTGTTTGTGTATCCTATTTGTACATCATCGCTCTTCTTGCGACACATTCTTTATCTATTCTCCAATTTTTTATTTACACTCAATTTTGTGTGGTGGAGAAAGTGTAGTGTACATTTAGGGTATACTTTTATATCAATAAAGAGGAATTTTATACCACTTTACACATCAACCATAAACAGGTACACATATATCGGTGCGAGACATAGACATGTGTCTCTATTTGCCTATATACAAAGTACTAGTGTACATGTTGAAGTACCTCAAGTTTTATTACGGATAAAACTATTTGTACCCAATTTTGTACACCATAGGTTTGCACCGACATTTTTGTTTTGGTGTAAAATTAATTTTTGTTAACGCACCAACACTTTGTGTCCGTGTAAATTTTTTTTAACGCACCAACACTTGTGTCGGTGTAAACTATCAAAATGTTTGTGTATAACTGCGGTGTACAAATGGATACAATTTTTGGTGTAAGTGTAGCATGACCCTTTATGTGCGAGAGCTTTTGGTACAATACAAGTGTATAGCCCAGGAAGAGACACTCTGTCTTCTTTAAAAGGCTTGCCTCTATATGTGCGAGAGCTTTTGGTGCAAAAGCTTGGTGACCATAATTCCTCCTTGGAAGTGGCTATGCAATAGTTTTGTATTGGCCATAATCTCTGTCCGAGTAAGGTTTATGATTTTCTTAGGGACAAGTCCAATCCCAAGCCTTGGATGGCTTTCATATGGCATTCTCTAATTCCTCCTAAGTGCTCCTTTACGATGTGGCTGGCGCTTAGGGGGAGACTTCCTATCAAGACCAATTTGGAATTCCTTGGTCTTCCTATGGAGTGTGAGCTTTGTGGAGATGGAGTCGAGGACATTAGCCACCTCTTCTTTGGATGCTGTGTGTCAAAGCAAATCTGGGGAGCCATTAGGCATTGACTACGGATTGATGCCTAACTGACAACCTTGGACAGAGCCATCAGGTGGTTGAGGACGGCTAGACGAGGAGACCCTATCCTAAAGAAGACACGGAGGATAGGGTTGGCATGCACCATATTCCTCATCTGGAAACAGCGTAATGCCTTCCATTTTGAGCGCAAGCCTCTTAATATTGATAGTGTGATTTGTAATATCAAAACTATGGTTTATTGTGTTTTAGGCCGTGCGTGACCAAATGTTCATCTTACTTTTTAGTTTGGGTTAGCCTGCGTGCCTTGGTTTTGGGGTTGGTTTTCCCCTTTTATGTATGAAGGTGTCCCGTTGAGGTGCTTGATGTAGTGGAAGGGTTGCTCCCATTCCTAGCTCGGGTATGCCCATTCTATGTATATTCCTATTCTCTTTCTATTTACATTTTCCACAAGAGTAAAACGTTCAAGTTCAAACGGGATTTAAGCTGGCCTAGCAGACACATGGGCCATAACCGGGTATAGATTTGGTCCATTAAGGGGAAGAAAAAAAACAAACAAAAAAGACCTGAAGAGCCCTAGCCACATAGGATCCAGGCTCGGACTCGCTCCGTTCATCTGCGGCCCGCCCGTCACCACCGCATTTGACGGCTTCTCCACCGAACAACACTCCGGCGTCTTTAACTCAGCTAGTCTTGTTTGCATCCTTCTCCTGCCGGTAAAGGCTTCGCTCTAAACTCCGCTGCGTGTTCCCGTTATATCTAGGTGCATCCAGGCCGTCTCTGAGGCATTTGAGCTTGTATACGGTTGAGCTTATCATTCACCTATTCCGGCTGTTCGCCACGACATTTCTCTTCAGGTTTGGCGCCTACCTTCTTCATCGTGGTTTAAAACGCAAATCTATTATTTGATCTTCCCTGGCAAGTTGAGAAATGAAACTCCACCAATTTTGAAATTATAAAAGGCTCTATATGATTAGAGAGAGTACCTGGACGCAGTATAATCATTTGACTAATCTCCATTGTTTGAGTAGTCTGTGCTTAATTGTTCACTACATTCATTCTATGCACTTAGGTACACGTGTAATCTCTTCTCCGAAATAGAAAAGTGGAGAAGTGTTATTCGTCCTCTGCAATGCTTTATTTCCGTTGTTCTCTGGTCTTCTGATTCATATATGAAATTTGTCTTTCAGGCTGTGCACTTATTGCTGAATTGACAATTGCTACTAATGGAGCTTAAGATTTTACCGCTAAGGCCACCCTTTTCACTTTCTAATAGTAGTGACAGTGATCCTGGAGAAAAACAAATCAGTGAAGAGGACGATGATGATCGTAATCATAAGCACCGTAGGAAGGAGACCCATTTTCGAACTGCCGAGATGGATCATTATGAATCAGTTTTGATCAGACCTTATGGGAAACGGAACAAGCCCTTTGATGATGGATACCTTGACAGGGAGACTGGTCCTGCCACTTTAGAAAAAGAACATATATTGAGATTTGACAAGAGACGGGGCGTGCCCTCGTTTTCCAGAGCATCCCAAGTTGCAAACCAAAGAACGATATCATCACGTATAGGGAGAGGAAGGGAAATGGGTGGTTGGGCCCAACATGATTTGAGGTTGATGCCAGTCGACACTGCACCTCAACTGATTCAACAGGGATCCACTGTACCTAGTTTTTTAGCTGGAAAGGGCTTGCCGAATGTTCATGATACAAAAAGTTCATCTTGGGCTACGGTTGGAATGATTCCTCATGTCCCTAATGTTGGCCTTGATATATTCCATCACCGTGGTTTACCACTGAATCCCTCAATGGGTATGGGATTTCCACGGCAAAAATGCAGAGATTTTGAGGAACGTGGATTTTGCCTACGAGGAGACATGTGCCCAATGGAACATGGAGTCAATCGAATTGTTGTTGAAGATGTCCAGGTATATACCTATCTAATGATGCACTGTTTCACACTCTTGAAACAGCTTCTATTGCCTTTTCCAATAAGTTTTAAATGCTCCACGTGAGTTTTTGGCCTTACATGACAGGGTTAGAACACATCATCCGCCTCATGTTCTCTAGTGGTGATTGTGATAATATGGGCAATGGTAGGGTAACACTTTCATTTCTTTATATTTTATAGTTATAGGCACTAATTCTTATCGAGAAATAGAAACAGTGGGCATAAGATATTAAATGATGTGCTTCCATTAAAAAGGTAGTTCATAATCAGCCAACTTTGCTTCATTATGACAAGTGATAAGATTTTGTTCTTTGGTAGATTTCAGTCATGAGGTCCTTTTGTGTGTAAATCCCTATGTACTTTCTCAACCAAGTTACTTCTATTGCAGAGCCTTTCTAAGTTAAACCTCCCTGTTTCGGTTCCTTCTGCACACATGATGAGAACAGTTGGACAAGGAGCTATTCTCGCTACTTGTCCTTCCGGTTCATTTGTCAATTCTAGAGCTCTACATATCAAGCCTGAAATAATGGATGAAGGGTTAGAGTTAAGTGGGGAACCTTTAGGATGTTCTCTGCCTGGGGGCTCTGATGGTTATGATCCTGACCAGCCTTTATGGAGAAGTGATGATCCTGAGACATCACCTGCAGTCCTTGCAGCAAATGGACTGAGTGTTGATGATGTTGGGCTCACTGATCATTTTCCGGTTGGGCTATCTGATCAGGGAAGAAACAACTGTTCAAAGAATAAAGAACAAGCAGTGGAGAATATTGATTCAAAAAATAAAGCAGAAGCATTGGAGAATATTGATTCAAAAAATAAAGCAGAAGCAGTGCAGAATATTGATTCCATTACAGAAGCTTCAAGGATTCTTTACGGTGAAACTGAAAATACTGGCCGACAAATTACAGATCCATTTTCTAAGTCACAAAGGAATGTAGGATCCAATATGAGAATGTGTGTCCAAAAGGCACTTTACACGCTCTTTGTTACTGGCATTCCACAAAAAGACAACACAACAGAAGCTCTTTTTGCTCATTTTAGAAAATTTGGAGAGATCATTAACATTTATATCCCAAAAAGAAAAGGGCGAGCGTTTGTCCAGTTTTCTAGCAGAGAAGAAGCCGAGAGAGCTTTAAAGGCTCCTGATGCGGTGATGGGAAACCGTTTTATCATGCTTCAGTGGGCTAAACGGGACTGTATTCCAGAACATGTACTGAGTAATGGCTATAAAGCACAAAGACAGGACAATGGGGCAGCTCCCTCATATGTATATAAAGGAAAGGACAGTGTTCAATCTGCAGTTCCTAGAAGTTCTCTTGCTGTTCCATCAGTCTCTGATCATAAAAAAACCATTGTTAGCAATGAAGCAAAGGACCCACCACTTTCGCGAAAGAAGCTGGAGAATTTAGAATTATTAAAAGAAGAACTTCGTAAAAAGCAGGAAATGCTTGATCTGAAACGCAATGAGTTTCGTCGGCAGTTGGATACCTTTGAGAAACAAGTAAATGCTAGTTACTTCACTATTTAGTTTTCAGCATAAGATGACGTTTATGGTGTTGGCTAAATGTTTTTAATACTCCTTCCGCCCCCCTAAGATCTTCTCGTTTTGACTTTTTGTAGTTTTTAAGGAGAGTTGAAAAAAGTGAAAGTTGACCAAAATACCCTTAATGAAAATGGGTGGAGTGTATTAAATGAGGCGAGTGAGGTGTAATAAATAAAGTGGGGATAGTTGTGGTATTTTAAATGTTAAAAAAAGGTAATGAGAAGATCTATGAGGGACAAATAAAAAAAAGGTTAATGGGAAGATCTATGGGGGACGGAGAAGGTACTATGCGAATTGGTTTTGGATTTTATTTCGCGGTATTACATTCATCACCGAGTCAGTCACAGCTCAGTAATCACACTGCTCCTTCACATAATTGGATTATAACACCCATGGTTAATCACCGGCTGCACCCATCAACAATATCCTCCCCCCCCCTTTGGTGGTCCCTAGATCCCAAAAAAGAGTCCCTTTTCAGGATGTTTTTGTCCCAAAAACAAACCAGTTTTTAAAGGTAGCTATATCTTCAAGTAAAATTCCTTTAAAGCTTTGTGGGATGCATTTTTAGTCAATTACTCAAAACAATCTTTGGAAACGGTGGTGGACCAAACATGATTTTGTAGGTGCAGTGGCACAAGGCCCAATAAAATTGAAGGCCCATTTTTAAATAGTAGTATTAGGTAGATTTTATAATTATATAAATAAAGATGCCAAAAAAGTATATGTTCTAGGAAAATGTATATCTTTCAATATGAAGTTTCAATTGGATTTTTTGATGAATATTTTGATGACAATGAAAAAATCATCACTTATGTTCTATTTTTGTTTGTACAAAATAAACAGCCCAAAATGTCTCTATTGCACAAGGCCCTAATTGACATTTGACTGACCCAGTTAAAATAAGTGGCCATTCATTGCTTGGAAAAAACTGCCGACGGTTATTAAGAACCATGTCATTTTATCTTCAATATTTATTTGTGTGCAGGCTATAGATCACAAAGATGATGATCATGCTGCGAAGAGGCAAAAAACAGGGGTTAGTGAATCACTGAAAGCTACAACTCTGAACTCCATTCTGCCTGATATTGCTGTTTCAGTGACGCAACCATCTGAAGCAGTCGTGGATAGTAGCAATGGCTCTGCTAACAGTACTGTTCACACATTTTCAAACTCTGTTTCGACTTTGGCAACACCACAACCTCTAATCTCTAAGCCATCATTTCGTCCATTGGCGCCTTTGGGGGAACCTTACAACTTCTACAACAGATACAAATTGGACAACCGTCCTACTGCATTCAAAATCAACCCTCCTATTCCAAATGCTCTGGCAAATGTAATTTTTCTTCAAACCCTTCTAGACTTTGAACTGATTCTGCTGTTTTTTTCTACATTTTCAACATATTTGTAGTGTTCATGTTCATCAATATTTATGTGGGGTGTGCGGGGTTAGCAAAAAAAATGCATTTTATTTATGTTCATCAATATTTATTTCCCCATATCAACACTTCTCATACTTTAATCTTGTGCAATCTCTTTATATCTATTACCCATTAACTGTTACTTTATGTGACTTTATTTACACTTAAGCTTTTATTGTAACAGAAGATGGCCTTAATCGGTAGTCCTTTTTGTTTTTTAGGTTGATGTTCTGAAGGAACACTTTTGTTCTTTTGGTGAACTTTCGTCTGTGGAATTAGAAGACGGGGAGAATCAAAATGAATTGGGAACATCTATATTATCTGCTCGTATATCTTTCGTATCACGCCGTTCTGCAGAAAAGGCATTTATGAATGGCAAAGGCTGTCAAGGCCATACTTTGCAATTTAAGTGGTTGCCATCAAACAAGTCTCTCAAAGATGGTGGTGTTGATGAGGGAGCGTCTACTGCTCGTTCACTGTCTTCAGATCCTGGTTTTCATCCTCTTGCATTAGATGCTTCCACCACAAGTTTACAGAAAGAGAATGTTACCGGGAGTTGTGAAAACGAAAGGAAAAGACACACCGAGAATGGGCAAGAGGATTTACGTGTGGGTGAAGATTCCAAGTCCACTTCCATGATGTCTGGTAAGAAAGAATTGGTGTGAGGTTGGACCTAATTGTGAGAAGTTGTACAGCGAGCTGCATTTATAAAAATGCAGGTCATTTAAACAATGGTAATAATTCTGCTATTGTGCCATATAATGCAAACTGTAAAGAGGAAAATTCCTGGTTTAACCGGTGTTTCTCGACCCGAAAGAATTGGTTCTCAAATTCCCTTACATTATGTTTGGTTCAAGGAATTAGGAAGGAAAATTAGTTTCTCTCATTCTCCTCAACAATATGAGAGGAATTTGATTTTCACTCCTTTTAGTATATTTGCATCTTCATTTCATTTTCCATCTACTTCTTTTCTTTTCTTCTCTAACCAAACAAGAAAATATATTTTCCATCTCAATTTATTTTCTTTTTCCTTTCAAATTCCCTGAACCAAACATATTGTTAGCGTTGATATTCCCTTCGCCTCAGAGTAATCGCCCAATATTCCTTTTTGGGCCGGATGAAAGTATATTTTGTGCAGCTGCAAGCTGGGTACAACATGATAGGGTATTTGTGACTTTTTACACTTCACAGTGATTTTCGCGCCAAAACAGAAGTGGATAAACACTCTGCGAGGGGTGGAGTATTACGTATAGGCATGCTTGGGAACTTTTATTAAAAGAAACTGCCTGTTCATATGATGTCGTGTTGCATATTGGGTCGGGAGAAATGTTTCTTCATTATCATGATACTTCTTTATGTCTTGTGTCTCCGAGTATTTTGTCTACTTTTATTATGTCACACATACATATACATGTGAGGGGTAAAAAGTCACAAATACCTTTTATTTTAGATGTCCTCCATCACCATTCACCAGTCCTACCCCCAACTGACCGCCGCACATTCCAGCCCCATTTTCTGCACCATCCGTCTGCCGCCTAGTCTCCCACGGTGGAACGATAGGTGAGAACGACTGGGATGCTCGCCTGAAGCGTATGGTGAAGTCGAAGTTGATGTGCCCATTGACTGTTTAAATTTGACTCCACTCTTTTATTGAATTGAATATCCAAGGGAAAGGGAAGAAATGTGAGAGGGGGGTGAATCTTGAATTGAATCTCTTCCCGTGGACGAATATGTCTAAGGCTTCTAATCTCTTTGAATGGAGAAGATGAAGAGAAATCTAAAGCTGCTGCCTTTTCTTGAGTTCGTCTCCTGTAGCAAAATGAAAAATTGGACTGGAAGGCAATGGGGGGGGGGGGTATAATAGACTTTCCATGTCAGAAAAGGATTATAGGACACTTGCTCTTTGATGGATGGTATATCAAGTTTATATCACGGAGTACATCTCAATGTATTTTTTCATGATTTGTTGTTAAAGTTCAAAAAATATTGACCACAAAAGTTGAAATGAAAAGAAAGATATAGGAGAAAGGGAGTAATATACAAACAGCTTTTCATACTCATGTAATAAACAGAGTATATCTTTTAAAGGCAAATGATATGCATTACAGAGCATTTTTAAAACAATCTGTTGAAGGCAGTGTGGCTCAGCTTGCTCTTACTTTCACAGCATCAAAAACACACAAAGCTCTGGAATAAAAAAAATTGAGTTTGTTTTACAATCAGTGTTACTTTCTTGGGAGATTAAAAAGGCAGCTCCCTTTGCAGTTGGCACTTCTAAAATAAAGATGGAACAATCAATGGAGGTCGCACTCGTTTTCATCAAAAGTCAAAATCCAATCCAAGGGCGGAAGAGGTGGGATTTGTACAGCTTATGTTAAAAGACTAATTATTCTATGATCTTACAGGTTTGTTGACTCCATGTTCGCCAATTCTAGTTGCTCTTCAGGGGATAGATATTGTTTCAGAGAAACACATGAATGGTGCAATACCCGGAAGAGGAAAGCAGCCATGCCATTTTCGCTGTTGTCAATAGGCGGTTGTTTAGCTGAACACTTACCGTCAGCTATGCATTTTGCCCACTCATGGACTCGAATGGTTAATGACCAAATGTGGGAAACAACAGATTCTGCTACCACTGCCCATTGGCTGTCCAAGAGAAGGGATGTCAGTGTGATGGGAAGGTCACTCAACACAGCCATTTGGTCTACAACTAAAACAGGCATGTATCTGCAACAGCTTCCACATAGCAGGCCAATGAACCGCAATGCCTGCACAATGAAACACAGTCTAATAATCAACATTCAAAACTCTGTTGCTTATGCGTAGGATTGTGCTAGAATGGAACTCCAAATCTGATCTCTAATCATGTTAAGACTTAAAATTGCAATCCACACCATTTTCTTCCTTCCGCAATCCGGAGAGATCTTCACTACTTATCTTCAATAATATTACTCAAATTTTACTCCCTCGTCCCAAATTGATTAATGCAAATATGTTTGGCACAATTTTTAAGAAGACAAACGTGATGTTATTTTTTTCCATGTTTACCCTTGGGTGAATACAACTCAACAAGTTAATAGTTAAAATGATTCACCAAGATGGAAAAGTAAAACAGTAGCAATGGTAAAATTAAGAAAGTGAACAATAGTTTTGGGAGATAGTAAAAAGGAGAGTGAATAGGACAGAGGGAGTGATATAAGTTCACTCCATTCCTTTTCCAAGATTCAATCAATCCCACATTATGTGATTTTCTTCTACTGTATAAAATGGTCCATGGTTAGGATATAGAGCACAGGGGGATTTAGACTCTGTTGAGCGAGAGAAAGTATGGTCTTGAAGACCTATGAAGCACGAAATCAGAACTCCTACCGTGGAAGGAAAACGTGAAACACAGCTAATTTGCATCGCATTAACAAGCCATTGTCTCTTGGCACTCCCATCAATGTACTGCAAAGTCTCTATAATGCCTAGTAGAGCATCCCAGATAACTGCATGGGGAGGATTGTAACCATTAGGTGAGGGAGCATTGTAACTCTGAGAAATTTCAACCCCAATGTTAGTGGGTAAAACTTAGAATCAAGGAACTCACCTTCACATCTGTGGTTCAACATATAAGATTGTAGTTTTCCGAGTTCACTCAATGAGATGGAGCCAGTTTGAACTAATCTTGATTTCACTAGGATCTTTTTCACAGATTCAGAGTGATCATTTACCTCATTATGACTCACCTCCGGAATCTGTGAAGAAAATGGAAACCAAAACCAATATCATATGTATCTGAAATTGGAGCCGAAGTAACATCTTATTCTCTCTAAATTACTAAATGTAATCATCACCATCGACGCCATTATACAGCAAACACTTAGGGAACTGTCTACCATTGACATGCATAAGTGCAATACTTCCAATTTTGAAAGAATCCAAGAGAAACCAAACAGTTGGCATCCAATATGTGGCCACATAGAAATGGCTTAAAAATTATTCAAATTTTCAGCAGCAAATAGCATGCACTCTGTATAAACTCATGAGGGCAAAGAAGAAGAAAAGGAAAAAGGTATAAGAACCTGCAAAAGATTCAATAGCCATCCTTGTTCAGATTTCGCAAGGCATCGAATTGCTTCAGACCATTCTCCAGAGATATTTGCCTGATACAGTTGTTTAGAGCCAACGGAGGGAAACTGGGGTAATGCATGGAATAGAATTTCCATACAGTTTTCTATTTCAGATTTGTAACTTAGTGTGTTAAGAGAAGATTCCTCCAAACACTTATTCAGGCCTCTCCAGCATGACGACCTCAATGAGCTTTTCTGATCAGGACTCAATTGTCCAGATGAAACTAACCAAGATAAGAAGTTAGCCAAATCATTGAACAGTTTCAAAACCCGAGAGCCAGAGAATATCTTAGACAGATCAGCCAGGTACACTAGTATGCATGACTGCAGAGTTGGTTCAAGTGCCCTCATCCTGGCAAGGTCGCAAAGTTCGTCAAGAAAGATAAGGATTTGATCAAATTGGTTTGCATGGGATAGAGAGAAAAGTATGCATTCCTCTCTCAGAAGTCCTTTCTCAAAGGTTACATCTTGGGACAACATTTCAGCAACTTCACCCTCGTATTGCATGCATCTTCTGATGATTATTCCCCAATCTAATGATGGCAATCTGGGGGCTTGTGTAAGACAGTGCATAACCCTTGCAACAGTGTTAACATGTACTACTTTGCCTGTCTGAAACATGAAAGAAGAAGGGGTCTGATAGTCAAACATCACAGAAGGATGGAAGGTATTTTAAGGTTTTAGACACCCAACTCAAAGAATTGTTACAGTAGTTCTTTCATGAATTACACTGCTTAAAAGAAGTGACAAAATGAAGGAATCTGAGAGTTAAATGTCATATAAAGATGGAAGGCTTTAAGATTCTTAGACACCCAACTAAAGAATTGTTATAATGGTTCTTTCATTAATGAAAGTGCTTAAAAGAAGTGATAAATTTCACAATAACTTACCCCAGTGTACTGCAGATTCTTTAGCCACAAAGATAGCCTCAAAACTGTGCTGTCCTCGGGAAAAGAGTGTGAGACATTCTTGATGTCTTCATCACCAACTGTAGTTTCCTTATTATGTGGCTCTTGGAAATGTAAAGAATGCCTAAGAAAGGAAACCGCCCATGCAGCATACTGTTTCAGTTGATCACTATCAGAGTTTTGTGCTAAAAGAAAAATCTCTTGCACCATTGATGTCAAATAAGGCTCCAAGGCTGGATTTGAAAGTAATGGACCATTGATGAACGGAGACTCCTGCTAGATAATGATTTATAACAAAAAGTATATATATAAAACCATTCTTGTATGAGTGTACTCATTCTAAGAGCACTGTTTAGAGGAAGAAATGCAACATTCAATTCTACTACTGCAGAAGAGGGGAATGTATATCCTCCTACACAGTGAAGAGGTAATGCAACAACCCACTAGAACCTCACTCACCGGAACCCCCACTCCCTAAATTCCAATTAATCATAATAGTCTTAAAGAATACCCGGAGTAAAGCATTTGAATAAATTTATAAAAATTTAAATTGATCCAAGGCAGGTATGCCTATTCACAAGATGGTTTGAAGGATTTTAAATATGTTAACTATTTATGCTCTATTTTGTATGATAAAGTGAACTTTCCATCGCCAACTTCTCACTTTCCATTCATTTCCTTCTTCATATGTAACTACTACTTTAATTGAGATTTAACTATTTGAGCTTTCAAGGGTGCTCTGTGACAAGGCCATGCTGAGATTCAATAGCAGATTCTGTTGGGATGCCATTTTGACATTTGGCTGCTATAATGTACAGGTTTAAGTGTTGGGCGATTAAAAAGCTATGTGCGTGGAAGTCAGAAGTTGCGAAAATTAGAATGTTGTGGTGTATTTGTGGGCATACCATGTGAAACAGAATACAGAATGAGGTCTTTTAGTCATAGATAGAGGCAGTCCCTATCGCTAACAAAGTAAGAAAAGACATACTACAATGGTTTGATCACGTTGGTTGTAGAGACACAACAGAGAACAACGTAGAGATCATGTTGGTTGAGGGGACCTGTAGGAGAGGCAAGCCCAGTAAGACATGGGATGAACAAACGAGGTTGAACCCAGTGTCTTTAAAGGTTAAACCTCTCCGAGCACATGACCCCTGATGTTTGGTCTTGTAGAGTCCTTGTAGGGATATTTGCAAGTGCTGTTGGGATTTGGAGATCAGGCTAGGCTAGCTGTGTTTTTTCCCACTGTTACCTTTTATCCAGTCTCTCTCAGAAAAAGCCCCTCTACTCACAATGGAAGTAAGGTCTACCTAAATCTAGTCTCTCCAGACCCTACTCATGACTTCATGAGTAAGATATACAGGGTAGGTTTGATTTGGATTGGTTAAATTACCTTTTGATCATCGATAACATATAATGAGCACGAAGGGTGATCTGGAAACAGTATATTTGCACCAGCCCCTAACGCATTTACAGCCCCAATGACAGCGCCCAAGTGAACTAAAGGATGGTTGGGATTTGAGTAGCTCTTCCTGAATAAATCGAGCAAATCTTTTACAAGTTCAACTTTCAAAGCATGCGAACTTCCATTCGAAATGGCACCAAGAAGGCTCCCAGCTCCAACACAAGATGCCAACAACAAGCTCTGATGAAGAGTGCTAAACCTCTGAACAGGGACTAGCTGAGAAATAAGTTTCTTGTAGCAACCCACTAGCTGCTCCATCTGAGTACCATCTATAAGCTCTACTCTGTGACAGAAAACCATTACCATAGGTGCTGCAAGGCAAGCACCTGTTGATAACAGAAGCTCACATTCTGCACTTGCAGCAGAAAAAGGAACGGAAGGATTCAAGTTGGGAATCCAAGACAGAAGCAAGGTTTTCAGATTGAGAACTGCATCATAACCACCGGCTCTATAGATTGCACCAGCAGAACTGCCTAAGCCCAATATGAGCCCTGCAGTACCCCATACATCATCCTTAAAACTGTCACTGCTTTGTTCAAGAACCTTGGGAGTAACATTTGAATCAAAATCATCTGATCCAAGTTGAAGCCATGAAAATGCATTTTTCAGAATATCAACTGATGAATGAGTTAATGGACTTATCAGTTGGGATAAGCTCCCAATAATCTTTTTCAACAAATTCACTTCTTCTGCTCTGAGTGTTCCTCTACCCAGATGAGAATTATCTTCAGCTTCACTCTTGGTAAGAAGATCTTGACATGAAAACCCCAACCCAACCCCACATGCTCCTTTCACAAGGGTGCTTTTGCTCATGGATAACACCTGTAAAACTGTTGTTTAAGAAAAAAATAAAAAGTAAAATAGTGAGCAGGTAAGTTAATAGATTTCCAACCTCAAGAAGTGCATTAATATATTCTATTTTCAGCTTGTGATCGGTCACATGCAGGCAACTTGATATCAACCCAAGAGAAATAGCAGCAGACCATTGTCGATACTCATGCTCATGTTGGAACAGCCATCCCAGCAAGAATTTTGATGCAGTTGATTTAATAACATGGTCGGATAATGGGAGTACCTAGAAGTAGCAGTGTAATAAGAAAATGAGATAAATAGAAAGGGGATCATTATCTACTGTAGAAATGCAAATGGATGTCAGAATTCCAATGCAAATTGAAATAGAACATATTCTCACCGAACAAAGAGCCCCAATTGCTAACCCAATATTCTCAGCAGATCTGGGAGGAGATGTTTTGCCAACTTCTATCAAATTCTGCAAGTTCACAAACAGAAAGATACATCATTTCTGGAAGAATAAAAACTAATGCACCATTGGTACTTTAAAAGAGACATTCAACCTTCAAAATTTCCTTAGCAGCATTGGAAGTTCTATCTGACACAGTCGAATGCACCTTTGTATCAAGTAATATGAGGCGAGCCCTTAGCCATCTTCGCATGAATGGTTTCCAAGATTGCAATGCCAGTAGAGCAATCAAAACATTCCTTGAGAGCTGAAGAGAGTCGACTATTTCAACTACAGCATTCTTGTATTTATCTTGTACATCTTGCAATGCCTTCTAGCAGGGAAAAAATTAGGAATCATGGCAAAACCTCAAGATATGAATTCGATGGTAGTCTGGTGCATTATATCTTACTTCTGGTGTTCTCGGAAAATTCAAGCCTTTATGATTGAAAGAAAGGCAAAAGAGTGCTGCACCAGGCAGTTCTCTAGGTATTCTGTCACTTCCTGCATATGAAATGCTAACGTGAAAAACTGAGAATTATATGCAGCAATCCTTACATGCCTGCACATATCAATGATTTCATATTCCTAGAATATATAATATAGAATGTCTACCTGAAGTAATCATGACCTTAGGGAAAACATCAATTAGCTTTTCAATCTTTCCTTTTGGCTGTTTTTTCTGCTTCACCAATCTTCTACGTGTACTGGGAGATGAAACTTAAAGTTAGCATCTTCAGTAAATTTATAAAATCTGAAAGACATGAAAAAGACTCACGTGTGCTCATGACTTATAATTTTTACTTCAAATCCGTTTAATGCTTTCAATACGACCAGATCAGCCTCAGATGTAAGGAACTCCAAATTCCTATCATTAAATTCTGGAATGCTTCTCTGAAATTGCCCTACCTGAGAAAATGTGGAGCATAGTCTAAATGCTAAGTAAAAAAATTATTGTGAACATATTGTGGGATTTTCCCCTCAATAATCCCACGAAAAAATACAACCCAATTCATGGGATACAACAACCCAATTAAATCCCACGAAAAAAATACAACATATAAGCCTATAGTGTATCCACTATCCAGACATGAAACATTATTGAGGGGAAAAAGAGTAAATAGCTTTCCATTAAAGCTTACCTCATAATGAGTTAATGCCACAAAGGCAGATGCCCGAGCTTTCATCCATCCAACACCAACAATTTTAGAGTTCCCAATTTCCCACAATAATTTCACAACTCCAAGAGCAGGTTCAGGATATGATTCGGCATCCAGTGCACCCCATCTTAAGAGATGACAAAGACTGGTCATTTATGAGAAACAAGGAACTTCAGTATAGTTTATATTTCAGGTAAGCAATGGTAAAGTGCAAAATTACAGTGTCACAATGGACTGATTAAAGATTAAGATCTCACAAAAGAGCAAATTGTCAAAAAAAGGGTCAGTGATTCTGCACGGACTTCGGGGTAGAGAATAGTAAAATATTAACAATAATGTAAGCTAATATGTAGAAGTATGAACAATTTAGTAGCTTCAAGGCACACAAACATGGACAAATGTCCATACTCTTTCAAAATCTCATGAGAGCATAAAATATTATGCAAGCATGTTTTGCTTATTTGATTCTAGGTTTGAATGTACACTGAAGTGTGCTATGATGAAAAAAACGGTGGTGCATTCACCTTATAAGAACTTCAATTTTTACCTACAAGCAACAGTGGCATTTCTGAAGTAGTTTAGCACATGTCTTGCTATAGCATCCCAAGCTGTATAAAAATCTGGACAAAATGTAGAAGCTCTCTCTTCATTTAGTACTACTTACTAGAAATAAGTCAAATAACTACTACGTAATAAAAGTGAATCAAGCAGCAAATTTAATAGCATGTAAGGTTGTGTTCCGTTTAACTTATTTTTTATGCTTACTACTTATTCTTATTAAAATCAGATCAAATCAGATCCAATCTGATCAAAATCATTAAGATCACACGGCGTAAATCCCATAAAGGGAAGGAGAATTGGCATCAAGAAGGATTAGATGCCTTTTTCAAAGAGCCATTAACAGGAGTTTTTCCAACTCTTATTCATTGGTTGATAGAAAACATCGAATGGATGTTAAGCCTTTAAGTTGGTATTATATATACGATGGAAGGAATTCTTTAAGAACTTTTCTAAAAGCATCGTGATGTTTTTAGAAGATGCTACTGAGTACTGACTTACGAAGTATTAAGTAAAAAATACTCTGTACTTCATACATAGCACTACCTACTACATCTGCTTCACAAAGATGGGCAAGGCTTTCAAGACCAAGTGACTGAATAAGACAATCTTGATGCTCAATGCAAGCCTGTTATTATAAATACATTAGAGAGCTTGGAATCCAAAGCAGGAAATTGACAAACAATTAGAAAAACATACCTCCACAGACAAGATAAGGTCAACACCTCTATCAGGGTCCTTTCTACATACACTACGAATGGAAAGAGCCATGCTAATACAGATCTCTCTCTCACATGCGAGCTCTGTAAATTTTTTTGCGAGTAATACTCCCTAAATCCAAACAGAGATAGAACAACAATGGTGTCATTTTAATTCCAGTACTAACTAAATGATTCCTTATGTAAAACATACGGAATATTTACCTGTAAACTTCCAAAGACGCGATCGTTGCACTCCCATGCCTTACAGATCAAACGTATTGCAGAAGCATACAGAACACTAGAAGAAATAAAATACTTTTTAGGCTTTTTATGCACACATTTATGAAATTTTTAAAAGTAATACCTCAACTATTAGAGATATGCATATTCTAGAAAATCAAATGCTAATTTTTCACAGAAAAATGAAGAGCGGCTTAACTTTAAACAAACAGGTCGAAGAGAAACATTGCAACATGTTAAGATTAATCTATGAAATGAAAGCAAACAAAATATATTCATGATACCCTCTCTCTCTACATATATATATATATATATATATATATATATATATATATATAATCATGAAAAAAGCATAGTGAACCATGAAGACATTTGCAAATGAGCAATGATACTTATTACAAGGACAAGGTGCATGTAACATGTGAGAAATAGGACTAAAACCTCTAAAGAACTTACGGTTGAGCCTCCTTTTGAAGCATCGGTAAAATTGTTTGAATGACTAGAGGCAACATTGCAGAATGTGAAGCAAGTGATGGTAGCATGCCCAAGAGTTTTAACTGCAGCAATTGTGCCATAGGGAGAAAATGTAATAGGAGTAACAAAAATCAGAATAAAACTACGCTCCCTCTGTCTACGAATTAACTTGAGGCACGCATACTGATGCTTGACTGCTTGAGTAAGTAATTTTCAATTCATTTTATTTAAATATTGGTGTAAAAATTTAACTACTCCCTCCGTCCCATAAAAAATTTTCACAGTTACTATTCACAAAGTCAAATTGTATCCTCCTTTGCCTATTTTCATTACTCATTTGAGAAAATAGAATAATCATGCCACCCCTAATTTCGTACTCCCTCCGTCCCAAATAACTTTTCCTGTTTGAAAAACGACATACATTAATAATATGTAATTTTGATGTTATTTTCTAATTATGACTCATCTATCCTAAACATCATATCCTACCCTGTTATAAAGTAAGGGTAAAATTAGAAAATAAAACCAAAATTACACATTTTTAAGACGCACCTTTTTTTCAAACAGGAAAGGCTCTAAGAGCCGGAGGGAGTATAACTTTTGATGTAGTTTTTAAATATAGAAATTTTATTTTTTCAATTCCAAGTCAATTTTGAAATAAATTGAATTGAAAATAACTTCACTCAAACATCGTAAATCACGAAGGAAAGCTTTTTTAAATGGAAGTAGTACATCAAAAGTTCTAAAAAATAAGAGATGACATCACTATGTTATTTAAATAAATGATCACTGAAAATATGTATGTAAAAATACTCCGTATATAGTTTGACATTTGAATAGTAACAACAAAGTTCATTTGGAGGGAATTGTTTTTCAAAGTTTTAGAATGAAGCTCTCCAGTGATAAAAATGCTGTGATAAAAGTTTGAGTTAAATCAATGAAGTTACCGGCAAGGCAGGGGAACTAATATCCTTGTCAGAAAACATATGTGTGTAGAAAAGCATGACTAGCCACAATGGCATCCCAAGTTTTGGGTCCACTTGGCTGCATGTAGCCAATAAATCTACAGCAGACTGTGCAAGAGTTCGATGCAAGAGGAGTACACATGTGATCCCACTTAGTAATGAAGGCATTTCTGCATGAAAGCAGTAGTTGCAGCTAACCATTAATTACGTTTAATCAGCAAACATGAAAGCATATACGACTGAATTTCAGCCAAGTTAACAGATTACCAGTAAGAAGTTTTTCATGGGATCCAGATATTGATAAAGGAGACTTTCTTCTTGAAATGATCAGCATCATGTACTCATTCAACATAGATGCCCATGACTTTGCTATATTCTTCTTGTTTGTGGATGATTCATCAACAGGAGCAACATTTAGATAGAAATGGCTAGGTAATGAAGCTTGGTCCTGAGTTTTTGCAGAAATCATTTTAGAAATCATTATCTAAGAAATTTTCTTTCTTAGATAATTGATTCCTCACACACCCAAAAAAACATAAAATAGC
>OOIL02001215.1:221930-388161 GCA_900332095.2 Cuscuta campestris
ACCAGAAGCCACATACAGGGTACATTTTAACTCATAACAACAAAATTAAACCTGAAGCCACAAATTCTGTAGTAGCCTGAGAGCAAAGTGTTCAGCTGTACTGATGGAGGGAAGCTTCCATTCATTTGACACAACTGTACTTGATAGAACAAATGAATCAATTGAAAGCTTTCTTAAAACAGAAAGCAAATTGATAACTTCTTTCTTTACTGATTTTGATGGAGAGTGTACAAGGTTGATGACAGGAAAAATGCATAAAAGTTCTTCATGTAATATGCATGAAGATCTAAGACCAGTTTTGCCTGCAAAAAGTGGATTAAGATCACAATGTAAGGAGGGCCAGGAGCAGAATACATACAGAAAGAAAGAAAACCCAGGCTTGTAAATGAAATGAAGATGGGATACTAATAGATGTGCAGTAACAATACCACTGCCATTTTTCCAACTTAAGATGAAGGAAAGCAGTTTCACTGCAGAGAGTTGTTCATGTTCAAGCTCTGAATAGATAAGTCTTATAATAAAGAATGATATTGCTGATGATAGCTCGGGCAAAAAACTTAATCCAAGCTCTTTCTGCACATCCAATAAGCGCCTTGATATCTCTAAAATGTACTCAAGGGAACCTGCTGGCTGGAGAAGATCATTATGCAATGAGAAAATCGCATCCAGTAGTTCCGCACTGCATAATTGAGCTTCGTGAACATGCTGTTAGAAGTTAATATAAGAACTGCATTAGGTAAAATCAATGGCAATGAGACCAACATTCGATAGATGCATATATAAAACTTGAAGAGAGAACAAAGCTCATAAAGAATGGAATAAAAAGTAATACTAAGTAGTTATTGTAGTGGAATACCAATCCCATTCCAACTAGTTGCCTCAAGACCATAGACAATGCATCCACTATGCATTCAACCAAATAAAAAATATCTGTTATGTCCTGCAAAAATAAGCTCACGATGAAAACTTTATAAAGAGTAGAGCCTTAGAAAACAGAAATGATAATTCATGCCATAATAGATTATTTCACTTACTTCACAAAAGAAGTCCACTTACATCCTCATTCCTACAGGGGAAGTATTTAATCCGTCCAATTAGTAGCTTGATAATAGGGACAGCCTTTTGAGAAAGCGAACAGCATAATAATGCTATAGATGACATCAGATTTCTAACAAAGAAAGCCAGAGAAGCAGCAGAAGACGCCCGCACAATTGCAAAATTCAGAAAAGGTGTTAAGAACTGACAAGCTTCTAACATCCGGTGTTGTTTACCCTCTGATAACAGAATGAGCACCTGGCGCACAAGCTCGGGATGTACCTCTTTCCGTGAAGAGAGTATCTGACATCCAATGAGGCATACATTCCAATCAAAATGTGAGTTACATAAGCTACTCGTATATAGAACCTATAAATGGCAATTGGTAAGATCACAGCTATGGCGTACCATGACAAACGGATGCGTCTCTGGCGCATTGAAATGAAATGAATGAGAATTGTTCCGAAAACCTAACAGGACAAGAAATCCCAAACCTTTGACGAAGAGACTGACGAAGCGAGAAGCAGTGGCTTCGAGGGCAGACTGGAGCTCTAGTAACCCTCGAGAGAGGTCCAGCTTGGAGTCCCTGACGAGTCGGCATAGCTCGCGGACCGACTGGTCAAGGACGGCGGGAGAGGCGGAGTGGAGGCACTGAGTGATGGCTTCCGTTCCAGGGAGGGAGTCGGGGCCGAGGTGCGGCGGAGCGGATCGGAGTTTCTCGAAGATTGAAATCACGGCTAGCTTCTGAAACGATGGTTGAGGAATTCGAGTTTTCTCCCATAAAGAAGCGTAGGAGGAATCCATTCCGATCAGAGCAGTCAGTAACGCTTCTTCGGTCGGGTGATTTCCAGCAGATGGAAACAAGAAAAAAGAGAATAGCAGACTCCGTATTTGCTAAATCCCTCCAAAAACACAAATCCAATTTTAGGAGGTGCTCCAAGTTTAGCATCACTGTTAGTTAGACTTTAGTGTTAAAAATTTTATAATTAATCTACATTATTAAATTTTTATCCGAAACACCAACACTAATAAAAAATATTATGAGTATTTTCAAACAAGGCCGAAAAAGAACTAAAATAGAAACTTCATGTCTATATTTCCAAAATAGAAATTTGACATGTGATAATGTGTCAATATATAGAGAGATTTCACATTATTTTTTACTATTATGTATTAATATGATTGACATTAGACCTGTGCAAATAAGGATCCGGGCCGGATCTGGGCCGGGCTTGATACAAATTATTAGCCCATTTGCATGGGTGGGCTTGGCCCGGCCCGGATTTGATGGGCTAAACTCTTTACCCATACCCGCCCACCTTAGCGGGCCGAACTGCCCACCGGGCCGCCCGGCCCGGATAAAACATCAAGAAAATCTTTTTTACACAAAAAAATCAAAAAGAAAATATTGAACTCGTTTTCAAATGTTTAAAATAAAACTACCACTCGCCACATTTACATGAAAAACATAATAGAAATATTGTTACATAATTAATAAACCCATCATACAAATTAATTAAAAGACTATTGATTTTTGTTTAAGAGGGGTAAATGATATGAACTATTATACATGAATTAAAGAAAATTTTAAAATTTATATTGTCTAGGTAATTAATAATAAAGTAAATGTACTTAATGAATATGGGCGGGCCTATTGGCCCGGATGGGCTAAAAAGTAACTTCCAGATCCGCCCAAATAAAATTCGGGCTTGGGCCAACCCGCCCATGTGGGTATTAAAGATTATCCCTATCCGCCCATTTTAAAGGGCGGGCTGGGCGGGCCGGACGGGCCGACCCTTGTTTGCACAAGTCTAATTGACATTATATATGTGATGAGTTTTAGAACTCGAGATCTAAGAAACTAGATAGAAGAGTATCGAACAAGTACTGAGTGTCTTTGGCTGCCAGAGTAGAGAAAGTATATTAGCTTTGTAGCGAAAGTGAACATGTCTTTTCTCTTCCCGGGGAGGAGTATTTAAACAATACATATTTGGGCTTTCCAGTCGTTAGCCTACAGCCTAGCAGGCCGGGCCCACTGAGGTCAAGTCGTTCGATTGACGACGCCAACAGTATGATTATAAACTATGGTGACTACAGCAGGCAGATACTAGGGTGACTACAACCAATCTTATAGACATGCGTATCAGGGTGTCCAATCGTGGGTCCGCTGATTGGGCAAAGCATACAGGCTCCCACGCCGCAGTGGGCCCATGGTGCTTAGCTGGCAACAGAAGCCGAGTACACATACAAATAATATTCCATAATTGTGTATATTTGAGCAGGTCAAAACTAGAAAATTGCTCTGGGTATTCTTGATCTTATGATAATAATAACTTTTAGGTCATACATTATCTAAAATATAGTCATGAGATCGCTAAAATTAATGGTAATGTACTGCGAAGGTACATTCTGTCTATTTAGTCCTTAATATTAAAAAATTGTGATATTTTGACAAGTACTAGATTTTAGCTGGATAATCATTATTTTTTAAATTTAAGAAACTTCTAATCCCAATGATTAAATTAACAGAATGTACCTCCAAAGTATAGTTTCATAAACTTTTAGAATTTCGTAGTATATTTCAGATAATGTAGACGTGAGAATTTTTACAAAATAATCAAGAATGAATCAAAAATATTTTTCAGAGATTACCAAAAAAAATCAAAAGTATCATACGGAGTATAAAAAAGAATTAAGTTAGGGGTACACCAATATGGGATACCCCAAGTGTACACCAAAGCCAACATAGACACACACAGACACAAAGTGTTTGTGCTGCATAGACATTTTGTGTCTGTGTGTATCAGTGTTGGCTTGGTGTACACTTGGGGTACCCATGGTTACCCTTATCAAAAATGAAGGGTCAACCGCCAAAGGAGAAGTGGGAGCACGAAGTAAAGTTACATTCTCTTCATGCAGTGGATTACAGGACCGAAAACGGTAACCAAAAGTCCAAAGTTACCGAACCGATCGGCCGATCGATGGTCGGTGAAATGCTTATTCCATAGCGTTTCATACGGAGTACATGCCCTAGGAGCTAGATTCCATGGCTTCTCGAACAAGGAAGGCATTTCTTGGAGTTGGGACCAGGAATTGCCGGAATACCAGTGCTATAACGCCATTAGTATCTGCAAAGCAGGATTCATCACCAGATTTGAGCTCACATTTCATCGCAGTTTGCTTCAAGGCAAAACTGAGAACTAGGGCGAGGATTCGCACACTTGGAGGCTTAAACCTCGTGGTTTTGCGGCAAAATGGGAATACTCGTAAGGAATTGAGGAGATGTCCTTTATATGGTTTTGGATATATTGACAGCTCAATCCACTGAAAAACATAGGATTCCTTGTCCTGTTTATGTTTCTCTTCGATTCATAAGCTATGTCATATGCTACTCCGGACTATGCTAGTGTTCTCTCATTAAAATTCTCTTGCCCACTTGAATCATGTTAGTCCTATTTTTGAAGGGAAACTATTGGGCAACAATGACAGATGGTGGGAAGATGTGGTGCTTTGCAAATATATGCATTCTTATAGTGGCGCTTGTCTCATTTGGTCCTCTAGCCCCATATGCAGCTATTTGTGTTCTGTTTCCATTGTTGGTGGGCACCGGTGCAACAATGGCCAAAGAAGGCATGGGAATCTGGAAACACGGAACACAGGTATTTCAATGACAGTTTTGTCATTCACTTTGTTTACTTTTAATAATACGGAGTAACTACAAAGCAGTTCATCAATCACAAAAAAAGGAGTTATTTATTGTCCTATTTTTTTCCCAAAAAGAGATAAAAAAAATGTACTTTGTATTTCAAAGAAGTTAAATATGTTAAATTTAGTGCATCAACATCAACAATTAAATGAATCTAAGGAAAAAACTAAGAATTGATGATTTCCTATGATTGTACTTACTGAGTTTTAAATATTGCATACCTTGCTGAAACATGAATCTTTCTATGAGATGGAGAGAAATTCATGGCTCTTTTTTGGCCTGTTTAATAATGTGGCCTGTCTTTTCTCGGTAAAAATTAGTACCATATTTGATTACTGCTAACTACTTCGTTTATATTCATTTGGCGTTATCGACTTTGGCTATGTCAATCTGGGTGCTAGATTAAACACCAATACCATTAATTTACTTTGATTGTCTTTTCCTTCAACTCTGTAGAAAGATATAGCATCTGATAAGTGGTGTGTGGAGAAAAGGGGTGTAGTCAACAATGAATCATCTGGAGGAGAAACGAAAGGTGTAACCGAAACTGGGTGCCTCTCCATTGTTATTCTTGGTGCTTCTGGTGATCTTGCAAAGAAGAAGACTTTTCCTGCACTATTCAACCTCTACCGCCAGGTGCTTCCCCTGCTATTCAGCTCATCCTCTTATCCCAGGCTTTTTAGTGAAGACTTCATCACATGCTAAATTTTAACTTGATCGTGATTTTTTTGGCTGCAACTTTAGTTTGAACATGTCTTGTTGCTTATGTACTTTTCAAACTTCGTTACTTGCAGGGATTCTTGAAGTCTAACGATGTTAACATCTTTGGCCATGCAAGGACCAAATTTACAGTTAATGAATTCAGAGACCATATTCGCGGGTGAGAGTTTTGTACTACCATGTCCTCAATTTTCACTCTTTTTACATTTACTATATTGTGTGGCTGATCAATTTCCAAACCTGCATCACATGTATAGATTATTTAGTGTTTTGTTAGTACCTCAACTTCCCCATGTCTCTCTATTGTCCAAATGAGTTCTTATTCATCGATTTACCATTTTTATTATATTATTATTCCTTTCATTTTCAAAAATCACGAATCTAAACGTAATGCATGTGAATTTCATAACTGATGGACGCTTACAATTTCATTGCAGGTATCTTTCCCTGGAGAAAAAGAATCCAGAATCTGTTTCAAATTTTCTGCAATTGGTTAGTATCATGACCAATCCATAATCACCCCCATCAATGTAACATCAATGTAATTCTTTCTTATGCTGAGTAAACTTTCACAGATGAAATATATATGTGGCGGTTATGACTCCGTTGAAGCTTTTCAGTCATTAGATAAGGCAATAAGTGAACATGAAAAATCAAAGAATAGTATAGAAGGATCATCCAAGAGGCTCTTCTACCTTGCACTCCCTCCATCTATTTATCCATCTGTTTGCAGGATGATAAAGCTGTATTGCATGAATAGATGTATGCTTCCCTTTTCACCATATTCTTATGGGCCAAAATACCTCTTTTATGGAGTCCGGTAGCTTATGTGAAGTGATGTGGCCAGCACGTAATAATGGATTCGGCCAACAAGATAATACATTCGTATAAATTGTACTTTAATATGAAAAAGGTTTACAGAACAACAAATTCGCTAAAAATACAAAATTAGTACTCCCTATGTCCCTTTTTATCTTCACACTTTTCTTTTCTGGATGTCCCTAATTAATCTTCCCATCCCATTTTAAAGAAAGTATTGTTTGGTTCACATCAATTCTCTCTCCTCTGCACAAATTTCAACCACATAATTTCACCTCTCGTAAACTCTGTGTAAAAAGCAAATGGGAATATTAAATAGGGATGAAGGGAGTATTATTTTCCAGACTTATTACACAATTTTGAGCGGTAGCCAGTATTACTTAGGCTCCGTTTGGTACACGGAATTTAAACTATGGAATTGGAATTGAGGATAACAATTCCAATTCTGCCTTTTTATAAAAGTGAGTGGTGATGATATTGCAACATAAGCCCTTGGGCTTCACAAAGGAGCCATGTCTGAACCAAAGAAAATTCTGTTAGTATGTGGTAGATGTTCTTTTTTCATCTATGTTGTTCATTCAAAGCAATTGAGTATATAAAAAGGCTTATATTATTCATTATACTCTTGCTATTTGATCAATTTCTTCATGTGTACTTTTACAGCTGATCATGGTGGATGGACACGCATCATAGTTGAGAAGCCATTTGGGAGGGATTCGGCCACAGCTGAGAAACTCAGTGCCCAGATGGGCGAATTATTTGACGAACCACAAATTTATCGTATTGACCACTACTTGGGGAAGGAGTTGGTTCAGAACTTGGTATTCTTTCTAGAAATTATATTCTTTGTCTTTCCCTATCTAAGTAATCAATTTTTTCTTAGATTTATGATTTTATAAATTAATTGCCTCCATGCAGCTCGTGCTTCGCTTTGCAAATCGCTTCTTTTTGCCTCTTTGGAATCGTGACAACATTGATAACATACAGGTTGGTTTTCACACATGCTTATGCTGTACTGCACTCTGTATTAAACTAGTGGGGATTTGGAAGAGATTCATTTATCTAGTTATGTTAGATTATATTATATGCATGGGCCAAAAACAAAACAAAAGAGAGAAACTTTATGAAGAATTTTGCTAACTATAATTGACTTGACATAACACTTTCTTAACCATAATACTAGAATTATATGGGCTACATAGGTTCTCTTTCTCCTTTCAATATGGAAGAATAAAATCTATAATGTGCCCACAAGAAAGCAAATTGCGAGAGTACATGTTTTTTCATTGTTATACTCTTTAAGTCTGTCAGATACGTGGTTTGGAAACAGATTATATTCTCATATTTCTATGTAGATAAAGGTCTTGCGGAAATACAAATATTCGACTACTTCTTTTGGGTGTTTTTTTACATGAATATATAGTGTTAAATAATCTAATACAACTTATTGACACAAAATAGAATGCCACCATCCCCGAATATAGGTTGGATTAAGGTGCTGCTGAAATGCTGATGATGTCTTAGAAGATGGAATATGTTCTTAAATTAGATTGTTTTACGCTTCCATATTCACATGTTTCACGTCTTCCACCTATGTAAATAGTAAGTACATAAGGGTGTTGTTATCCGTGTTCCCTTATCTGTATATCACTTGTTTGCATCCAGATTGTATTTAAAGAAGACTTTGGTACTGAAGGCCGTGGTGGATATTTTGATGAATATGGGTACTCTTTCTGGAGACCATCATGTCTACCCAATTTTACATCCTCTGATGTTTTAATTTGGATGGTTCTCCTTGTTTATGGCTCTTGAGGATATAGTATTTTGGACTTAAACGAGGTTTCTGCAACTGACCGGGTCATATAGATATGATAGTTTAGAGGGCCACGATTAAATTTGTAGGGTTGTTGGGTTTTCGTGCGTCTTTCTATAGACAACATGTGTTTTTGGAAGTTGCTAGGTGTAGTGAGTGACTGAGGTGGGGCTTTTTTTGGTAGATAGATTTGGATCATCTGTTTCTTTGATATCTGTTAGACATTTACTTCTTGTGGTATAGTGCTAATATGTTTTCTTTTTGAGCCCGGAGTCTGTTGAAACTAGCCACTCTACCTTTATAAATATGGGTAAAGTCTACATACACTCACCCGTCCAAACCCCACTTGTGGGACTCCACTGAGTATACCTATCCATATATTTCTGCAACCTCATATGTCAATAAAAGAACTAAAATTTATTCGGTGTAGTGCTAGTTTTCTTGATGGGAAAATGCGTTAATTACATAAGTTCGTGAAATATAATTTACGCTTCACACACTTTGCAATAATGGAAGGATATAAAAGAGAGAGGCTAAGCATTTCGCCTACTGAATCTAGGTGTAGTTTGGAAAGATGTAATGTAATGATCAGATATATTTTGTGTAAATTACATTTCATTATGTCTTACCAGACAAAATGTTTGCAGGATTATACGCGACATTATTCAAAACCACCTTTTGCAGGTAATCTGTTATAATCTCATCGCATTCTAAATTAATTAAAAATATGATCCAAAGTTCTACATCTGTTTCTGAATGATTTCAATAATGATGTTTTTTCTAGTGTTTTGCAGAAAGTGTTTGCATTATGTTGGTCCCTTTTTTTACCCTCATATCTCCCCCAATCTTCCTTACTCTCTTCTGCAATCTCATGATATTGTTATGGAGTACTATTTACATCTTTGGATTAGAGTTCCTTCAAAAGGTATCATTTTAGAGTATTAATTTTTTATTTTTGAACTGTCATTTTTGTTTGCAATACAGATTTTCTGCCTTGTTGCCATGGAGAAGCCAATTTCGCTAAAACCTGAGCATATCCGAGATGAGAAAGTGAAGGTTTGCTCTTTATATGCCTTTAGAATTTTAGTATTGTAATTGTTCCTTTTTGGTCAGAAGAACTGTGGCTCTATCGTGAATCGCCAGACCTGGATAATGGGTTGTTATGTAAGAGCGTTCCAACTTAGTGAAGAGTTTGCCATATCAATTGTGAAGAACAACATTTTGTTACAGTTATTTTTCTTAAGGATCTTCTTCCCTTCTGCTGATAAATACTTCGTATGACAATTGGGAAATGTAAAACACTTGATTTTGATGAGTGAAAAACTTTGTGGACACTCTCACAACGTATATGTATGCATGCTTCTTGCAATGCATGATATATCAATCCCGTTTGATTTATTTATCACGGAATTCAGGTGCTTCAATTAGTGAATCCTATAAAAGACGAAGAGGTTGTTCTTGGACAATATGAGGGCTATAGAGATGATCCAACAGTTCTTAATAAGAATTCATACACTCCAACATTTGCTACAATGGTTCTGCGTGTTCACAATGAAAGATGGGAAGGTGGGAATCCGAGATAATACCCGTGTTGGTTTTTTATATAAACATCCTGTGTGCTCTTTAGGAAATGGTTCAAATATTTGTCTGAAAGAGATGGTCTATATTTGGAACTTTTAAAATTGTAGGGAAAGGAGAAAAATGCTAAAGGAAAAAGAATTTTTAGTGTTTGGTTTTGTCTATTAAATTATGAAGAAAAATTAAATTTTATTAATATTTTACACACACACACACACATATATATTTAAATTTCTTAGCTTTCTCAGAAAGAAGTTCTCATTCCATTTAGGGTAAGAAATGAGCGGTTCACTTTATTTCTCTCTTCTCTACATAAACTTTCACCATACAATTCACTTTTTCTTAAACTCTGGAAAAGCAAACTAGAACTTCTGTTAGGGATGGAGTTAGTATGAAAAGAATGAGTTTGAACAAATGTCTAATATTGATTTATCGAGTTCGAATCCTTTTTTATTTTCCGGCACATGTTCTTTCCACAGCCTTATTGGGTTCCAAATGGAACCCTAAGGCCCATTTGTTGTTAGTAACTCAATATCATGAGTTCATGACATGATTGACTTGCTGCAGGTGTGCCATTTATACTGAAGGCAGGAAAAGCACTGAATTCTAGAAAGGCAGAAATACGTATCCAATTTAAGGAAGTTCCTGGTGATATATACAAATGTAAGTATCAGAATTAAAATTCCACCTCTTTTGCATTATGTTTGGTTCAAGGAATTTGAATGAGAAAAGAAAAGGATATGGAAAATAATTTTTCTTGTTTGGTTAGAGAGGAAAAGAAAAGAGAAGTGGAAGGAAAAAAATGAGGAGAGAAAATAAACTAAGAAGAGGGAAAACAATTTTCCTTCCATTTTGGTGAGGAAAAGGAGAAACTGTTTTCTTTTCCTTTCCTTCTGAATTCCCCAAAGCGAACATAGCGATGATAAAAAGATGTTCAGTCTTCTTCTATAAACGTAACACTGTGTACATTTTTTTGGTGTGTGCCATCTATTAATTTGAAATCAGTTATGAAATTTGAGGGGTCTCAAGTTTCCTGCCAGAGTGCCAATCAATCTAAAAACAATGAATGCTAGGGGTGGGGTGAAATACCGTTTACATATCCAAATACTTACTGCCATATTTCCCTAAATATTCTTTAAAAACAACAATAAACTAATTGCATTAAAATTTTAAAAAAGACAAAACTAAGTGCATAAAAGATATAAAATCAACTGTTAGCTCTTAAATCTCGAACATAGATATTTTTGGGTGGTTTGGACTTGGAGTCAGTGATTCATGACTACCGTGGGTTATTATTTGTTAATGTTGCAAAGAATAAAGTTTTGAGTGTGTTGTAAAAAACACGTTATCAGGTCAAAAACAAGGAAGGAATGAATTTGTTATACGTCTTCAGCCTTCAGAAGCAATGTACATGAAACTCACGGTAAGCCATTGTTTCCACAAGCTAATAATGTTGCCAAGTAAAACAGAACATAAAAGTGTTACTATTATATATGTACACAGTATTGGGATCGGTAAAAAGAAAAAAAGACACTTAATTGGATGTGCTGAGAATGTGGCAATACCCTTTTTTGCAGGTGAAGAAACCTGGACTGGAACTGTCAACGGTACAGAGTGAACTTGACCTGTCTTACCGGCAACGTTATCAAGGGGTTACCATTCCAGAGGCTTATGAGCGCCTTATACTTGACGCGTACCATTCTCATCCCTCTATAATTATGCTATTCCTTTTTTTTTTCTTCTTACCACCTTAAACTTTTCTTAACCTACTCATTTTTTTTAAAATTTGGGGATGGGGGCACATCACATACAGAATAAAGGGGGATCAGCAGCATTTTGTTCGCAGAGATGAGCTGAAGGTAGACCATATACTCCGTACATTAGTACTATCAAACATGTTAGCAACGTAGGAGGAACGTGTATTCTCGCAGAGATGAATATATATTATTAATGAATGGCTATGGTGGGTGTGAGCATAGTATAATAACGGTGGGGGCTGGGTGTACAGGTGGCATGGGAGATATTCACTCCGATACTGCAGAGGATAGATAAGGGAGAGCTGAAGCCGAGAGCGTACCAGTCAGGCAGCCGTGGCCCTGCAGAAGCAGATGATTTGCTCAAAAGGGTAGGCTATGCCCAAACACATGGTTATATTTGGATCCCTCCCACTCTGTAATTAATATCATTTATGTACAGACTACATAGTAAATGTATACACATGGCTGTGCCTACAATAAAGTTCGACCATATTATTGATTTCTCCTATTTTAAATAGCCATTGCATTTTAAGGCAAGGCATGCAATGTTGTTGCTGCTATTATCATCATCATTATATATAGCAAAATGGTACATATGTAGAAATTTCAATAAAGAATGGGAGGGTTAAGTCAGACTTACGTTCTGCGAATTTACACCTTCACCACACTCTTTCTTCAGACCATGCGTATTGGTTCAAGTGCTTTTGGGACGTTTTTCATCATATGTACGCCATGTCTATTTCAAGCCCCTACATCATTATTCAACGATTAATTTTGTTTAGTGAAGAGAGTGGTTTTTAGAGGGTGTTGGTTTATTTTTTTTATTTAGGGTCCGTTTGGTATACGGAATTGATGGAATTGGAATTGAAATTCTATGGGATTCAATTCCGTAGAATTGAATTCACCAATTTTAATTCATTTTTTGCACCATCAATTCCAAATCCACATAATATTTGTGCTTCCAAACACAAGAATTGGAATTGAAGTCTCCAATTTTAATTCCATAATTTGAATTCCATGTACCAAACGGGGCCTTAATGAGCTTGAACTCGTTATTGAAACGGGTAGTAGTATACCAAATCTAAAAGTGTGTTATCAAATCTTATTCATGTCTACTCCCTAAAGTGTATATACCATTTTTCAAACATAATCTTTGTCATAAATAAATATGGAGTACGACTTCTGTCGGACAAAATTTGCACTTCAATTAAATAAAAATGGTTATGTATTTTTACTATAAAAATTATTTCATTAGATTTATCTTGTTTTGAACTTTTGAAATTTTAATTTACTCTATTAATAAGCAATACGTAGTATAAATTAAGAGTAATTGATGATTAAAACTTTTCCAGTTTGATTTGAAAAATTTAAACTAGACGAATACATTGGGACGGAAAGAGTACTATAGAAAGAAAATTGAGGCATCCATAAGACATTGGAGATGGTGAACCTTCAATTTTTTGTGTTTTTTTTTGTGGAGCTTGGTACGTGGAACCGGCTCCAACATACAACTCGGTGGGACATAGTTCCGACGACCTATCCACCCGCCCCTTTTTATTGTATTAGATTCTAACTCGTACGATGCACGGTAAAAATATTAAATGATGATGTGCACAATAAATTTTTATCAGATCAGATCCAATCAGATCATACCAGATCAGATTAGAACTTTAAAAAATCGGATCAGATCACATCAAACCAACGGAACGCAACATTAACCTATGTTTGATTTGAGGTGGGTGGAGGTAGGGTAATGTTAAGTTTAGAAGTTACTTCTTTGGGAAAAAATATTGAGATAGTTAAGAGGAGGTGAATTATACAACTGGGCGCTGTAAAAACTTACGGAGTAATTCTTCCGCTCTGCCCTTCTCATTCTACTCCGTAATTTTTTTTCTCTCTTCGACGGTCCAGGGACGCACGGCGTGTTCTTCCTCTCACATTTGCTGATCGTAGACGATCCAAGCGCTTCCCAGCAGCCGCATCTTCTTTCTTCTTTGTTCACTTTTTTTTTTTCATTTTTTGAGATCTGCAGATTAGGAGTTCACCAAGCTTTGATTGTTCTCCCCCCATCCAGCAACTCCAACTTTGACGACTCCCTCCTCTCCTCCGGCGGATTTCAGGTACATTTTTTACTTTTTTTTTCTTTGCTAATTATTGATGTGCTGTTTTTTTTCGTTTTTCTTGACACGATAAAACATTGTGAACCAATTCCCTTCCTTCAACAAAAGCTCCTTGATTTAAATTGATCAAGCTTGGCAATATTCTCTTCAATCTCCCACATATGATTTTGGCAATGATTTTATATAGCACATTGCAGCATATGCTATAGATCTCAGATCAGTAGGCCTCTTTGGGTTCTCCTTTTTTGGTATAACAGTGATGTTGGTAGTGTTAATCTGTTTCAGAGTTTCAACCTTTTCCAAATTTATAACTTATCATCCAAAATTATAGCTTTCCTATATATTTATTTGGGTGATCATTTAATTGAGTGACTTTCTAACATTTAACTTTTTCTAGTTTTTCTAACTCCTTCCAATGTGTTCCAACATTTAACTCTGAAATTCCAAAGAAAGTATGAGTTCAATTTATAAAAGGAGATGCTTGGGACGCATCATTTATATGCATTAGATAAAAAACAAACGGTGTAGATCTTTCCATATGAAATTAACACTATCCCATTCTCTGGTCTGGTCATTAAGATCGGCCGCAGGTCTGTCTCCATCTTCCTCTCCTTCGAGCTCGCTCTTCGCTTCCCATCTTCAATCGCCTCTGAGTCTTTGCTTTCCATTTGCAATCGTACTTCGAAACCGAGCCCCACATTGTCAACCTCGCTTTCTCTCTCCAGTCTCCGATCCATTTTCAGGTATTTCAGATATTGTTGGAAGGCATGGCTTAGGTCTGAAATTCAGGTTATGGATTGGGTCTGAAACTCAAGCGTCGATTTTTCTTGGTCAATCTTGCAGGTCTGCTGGTGGTGAATTGCGCATTTAGAAAACAGTGAAGCTTCAAAAAATTTCATCTGCCTGTTAGTTTTTTTAATCTCTATTTGATCATTCTAGTCCACACTTGTTAAGCGTGGTTGTTTTAAAAAAATTGAATTCAAATATTTGAGTGTTCGCAGATATATTTGAATAATAATTCAAACTTGACATAAATAGTATGATTCGAAAGCGAATTGGATGTATTAATATTCGCTTGAATTCGAAGATAGCGACTTTGATACCATTTAAAATGCATAGCATTTGATAATAGAAAGGAGCAGGAGGAGAAATATTAGGATCCTTTAACTACTCCTAACTATGAGATACTACATGATGATAGATAAATTGTTGAAGATAACCATAAGCTCTCGTCTTTAGGCTTGATAAAGGGTACCTAACTTTGTTTTTTCTTCCCAAATATTTTCTCCTTTACATTTTACAACTACCTTTGAAATAAAATTATGCTAAAAAAACTGAAATAATCTACTTGCTTTCAGAGACGGGAACAACATTTGCTTGGAGATGAATTGGATTCAGCGGAAGATCTATCTCTACAATGTCACTTTTGGTCTCTACATGCTCGACTGGTGGGAGCAATGTCTCTTCAGTATCCTCGATTATCACTAGCTTTTGTTTGTTTTTTTTGTTGCCGTCTCTTTCTTTAAGTTGGCCATCTTTTGAGGTTGATCCAATGCTCTTCTAAATTTGAGGAATGAGTTTGCTATCTTCATAGATATGTGAATTTGGAACCTGTAACGTGGTTTAGATATTCTTGTGGTCGTGCTGCTGTGGTTTGTTTGTACGAGGTGTTTCGACTTGCTCCAGAGTTCTCTAAAAGGTAAACTCCGTCCTGCCCCAAATACAATCTGGTGCTCCTCGGTATTGGTCTCTTAAATATTCATTTTTCATTGCAGGAGTTGTGTAGAGAAAGCATCCATTGTCTCTCATGCCTGTTTGAAAAAGTACGTGTATATACTCAGATCTGGTTTCTCACTTCTGTGCAGGGCCATAAACAAAGTGTGTCGTTGCGTATACTCTTCTTTTGCCCCCTTTCCTTTTTTTGTTTTGATAAAAATTTTCTCCTTTGTTTTTGCTCATCTTTGTGTTTGAAATGGTTGTCAATTTTGATTGTCGAGCATCTACAAAAAACTTGTGCTCATTTAGTTATTCATAATTCACTCCCCCATAAAAATGGACCATGACTTAATTCCTTAAAAATAGGCCTTACTCCATTGTACTACACCCTCTACCTTATACATTATTTCTCGTTTTTTTTTCATTTTTATGCATTATATAAATCTTTCTTCCTCTTTTTTAAAATGGAAAGGCTTCATATTTTACAACTACCCCTTGGTTCCCATGACATTGGGAATCAATGTCATTAGATATGACCCGAAGTGCTCTGGTGTCCCGTTTGTAAAATTAATGCTTCTTAACCCCCCTAACCCCCTGGTGAACCCTCCCACCCCACCCCGACCTGAACACACACACACCCCCCCACCAAAAAAACTTTCAATTAATAAATAAGATACATTTCTTTCCTCTAAATCAATGTCCATATTTATTGATGATATGCTATAGTTAAGTTAGTTTATATTCTATTTACTGTAATATTGATGTAAAATTAAAACACACAAAATCTTTTAAAAATAACATTAACATTATTTATAAAACGAGAGATGACTAGACTATAATTGTGTTAAAATAGGAAAAAAAATACTATACGTAATTTCATAGTTCGAATATGTTATTTTATGGTTTGATTTTAGCACTAGACAATTTAAATTTAAAAATATATTATTTCTCATGATCTATTATGATATGATATTCTTAGTTAAGCAATAGAATACAATTGTTCACATTAGTGAGTTAATTTAATTATGTAATTTACCTAAATAGGACTAAAACATAATGACTTTCTCAATATAGGACCATATATTTTTATTTTCTAATGTATTGGTCATTATCTATTAGTCATTATTCAACTAAATGTCCAACATCACTTGGACATTATTCTTCTCACCAATCATTATTAAGTCCTATTTAGAGAATAAAAAAGTTAAAGTCCTACATTGTGAAATGACTTATGTTTTAGTTCTATTCACAACAAATTTCACAAACTATCAATGAATAAATGATAATTCCATTCCCTAAAAGATATACTCCCTCCGTCCCCAATTTGATTACAAATTGCGGGTTACGGAGTAAAATTTTCTACTTTTTGAAATCATTTTATTTACAAATTGGTATATCAATAAGATATAAAAATTACATATTAAAAAACTACGTCAAAAGTTCTACAAAACAAGAGGTGACAAGAATATTTTATTTTATCAAATACTTAATGAAATCACGTAAACAAACAAAAGTTATCGAGAGGAGAGAAAAAAAAGATTATAATCTATTTAGGGACGGAGGGAGTACTTTCTAATGCCTTTATTGGGAACAACGTTTTCGATTAGCATTAGTGTTTTGAATAAAATTTTAACGATGTAGATTAACTCTAAAAATGTCATCACTAAAGGCTACCGTCTGATAGACTTTTCAAAATGTTAATTTTAATCTCTAACACTGATGCCAAATTGGGCCTATTTCTCTAATGCAAACAGATAATTGCTAACTCTGATTCAAACGACTAAACTCTATCTCTAAATTCTAACGTTAAACTCTAACTTTGAACTCTAACATTGTTCCCGTAAATAAATTTGTATTTATTTATAACATGTTTAAATAAAATTAGATTTTATTTTATTTATTTTCAATATTAATGTAAAATAAAATATAAAAAATATTTTAATATTTACATTAATATGCTATAAAATAAGAAACGACTAGACTATTGTTTTAAATGATCAAATATTAAAATGAAATAAATTAGGAAACCAATACTTTCACGTGCTTGAATAATTTTGTATTCAAACAGAAAGAAAAAACTGGAAAAAAATACTATCAAAATTTTTGTAAATTTATATTCAGAATTACCAAAACACTGATATTTTTTATATTGATTTTCTTGATCTAATGTAGGGAAGTGCAATCGTTGGACTTTTAATGTTTTTAAAATTATTATTTTGGAATCATAGCATTGCTAATCCATGCTTTTATTTTTAAATTATGTGGGAGAAAAGAATCATATTTTTTAATCAATGCGGGAGAGGGGAATCATATTTACGCATGAGAGATGAATAATATTATTGATTTCACTATTCCTAATTAATGCGGCGATGTGTGTTAGAAGAATCATATTCTTTGAATCATAAGGTTCGTATTTAGCAATCTAATTTTTTAATTAATGCAAAGGAGATCGGATAATATTAGGATCATTTTTTTTCCAATTAATCCAAGAAAAATAGTCATATTTTTTAAAATAAATACAAGAGAATAGAATCATATTAATTCTAAAAGATGAATCATTTTTTTCAATAATCTAGCCTAATATTGGGGTATTTGGGGAGATCACATAGTTTGTCCATCAACGACGATTGTATAATAGTTGAGTTTATGAATTTAAATAAATGTCCGTAAATCTTATACCACAACATAATTTTAATTTGAAGAAAAGTTATATCTATTATGTTACTGATGAACATTGATCAATAATCTACATTGTATAATACGGAGTAGTATAAGATCATTAAAGAGTTGTGAAAAATTATCTTTTGCACAATTATAAAATTAGGAAACAAAGTCGTAGATAACGTTTACATAACTTAAATTAAATGAATTATGTATCGTTTCATATAAGATTTGCTTTGAAGTTTCAAAGAATATAATTTTCAATAGTTTGTTTCTTTATGATTATAAATAAAGTGAAAGCTAAACATGATCATTCATAAGATTATTTTTTACCAACTCGGTATTCACTTATAATAAATTTTATATTATTATTTTGTGAGTAAGACTAAAAAGTAGAGTTCAAAGTATTAGTTTTTAATATCTTTGACATTTAAAATGGTGTATATCTCAAAATTTTTCAAAATAATTAATTTTTAAAAAGACTTTGACATTTAAATTTGAAATGTATATTGTAGAAATTTACTCCGTACTTATTAGCAAATGTTATATGTCTTATCATTATTTTAACATTTAACGTCAATGTTTTATTTTGTTCGATATTTGAAAAATGATGTAGCGAACAAAAATTGTAAAATAAAAAAAATCGTTTCACCCCGTCACCCCGTGTGTGACACGAGTTAAAATTGTTGTGATGTTGACATGTCGCATGCTCTATATGCATCTACATGTGCACCCATGAATGAGGTGGAAATATTTTATTGGTCCATTTTTAAAAGATCTTTTAATACATTTTATTGTATTAAATGAATATTATTTTTTTAGTATTAAAAATTATTACTTTAATTATATTTTGTATACAAAATTTTCATTTTTAACGATTCTATAAACATATAACACATTATGTTAAAAAAATATTCATATAACACATATTATGTCACTATTGGAAAAAAATAAAATTATATTTTTAAAATTTTAATACTCCGGGGTAATTTAGAAAGTAGTGTTTTTAAGTTTTAACACTAGTTTTTTATTACGGAGTATTATTTTATGCTTTGCTAAAAGGAAAATGCTAAAAAAAGAGCAAATGAATGCAACAGAAGACAAGAGCCTTGTTGGTTGGCCAACTACTCTTCCGACTTCTAACGACGCCCTCTTTCTTTATTTCTTTTTCATCACATTTGATTTTGATTTTATCCATTCAATCCCATTCTCTTACACTCTACTCTTCTCTTCTCTTCTCTTCTTCGCTGTCATGCACACTACACGTTTGCTGAAATGCTTCATCCAACTCTCTTTCTTATATGCTGAGGCCTGCTTCTGGGCTGGCCTAGATTCCCATGGTTTCTCTTGGGACTACTTGAGACCCACGTAAGAAATTGCGGCTTTGCAGGAAAACCCAGTCCCAGAATTTTAGTATCTCCATTCATATCTTTTTGCTAAAAACAAATATGGGATTTCTTTCAGCTCAGAATCTGAAAAGTTGGGCGGCCGGGGGATTTGTATATGCAGAGGCGTAAAGTTCATGTTTTTGTACGGACCCTTGATGAAGGAAAGTATCGTTTGGAACTACTTGAGAGCAATCTAAGGATTTGTGCTGGGAATGCAATTCCTATGGTTTTTAGGGGCTATTGACACCGCAATCTACTGAAAAAAATAGGATTTCTTGCTCAGTTTATGTATGTATCTCTCAATTCTCAGGTCATATGATGGCCACTGTTCTATACCAGTGAAATCATCTGACATTTGTTTCTTAGTTACGTCTGTGTTTAGGATGGACAAGTTCGTGTACTCGATGTAAAATTTTTAAAACTTTTTGCTTCTCAAGGGAGCTTGCTGAGAATTTGTCTCTTGCCCATTTGAATCAAATTAGTCCTATTTTGAAGGGAATACAATTGGGAAAAGATGACAGATGGTGGGAAAATGTGGTGTTTTCCGTATACATTTTCGTGCCTTCCTAGTCCATCTAGAGATGAACATCGCCGAATTGGGAAGAAGGGTTACTCGTGGGTTGTTCATTGTAATGATCCAGATAACCCTGAAAGAACTAACCACAAGGATAATTATGTCCAGACCACCAAGTATACAGCAGTTAATTTTATCCCCAAGTCCTTGTTTGAGCAATTCAGGAGGGTCGCAAATATATACTTTCTTGTAGTGGCTTTTGTCTCATTCAGTCCTCTAGCCCCATATACGGCTAGTAGTGTTCTGTTTCCCTTGATAGTCGTTATTGGTGCAACAATGGCCAAAGAAGGTGTAGAGGACTGGAAACGCAGACGACAGGTATCAAAATGAATTTTTTGTGTGTTTCATAGCATACTAAATCATAATCTTTTATTTTATACTTTTTAGCACATTATATTAAGTTGATTTTGATTTATTAAATGAATTACGAAACTATGTCGGATCATTGTGAAATTTTATGAGGACAATCTATGTGTTAGTAACTTTCAATCCTACAATGGGTTGTGCATGGAAACAATCCAAGTGGGAGATGCATTGGGTGTAAGTTTAGGCTTCGTCACACACACATATAAGTAGTACTATCATGTTAAAGAAAAGAATGACATTGCAACTATCCGGATAGGAGATGGGTAAATGTAGAACCTAGCATTCTTGGGCATGTAGTTTTATGGGAAAAAGATGGTAGAAGAAATATACAACAATCCATTAGCATCACATTCTCGCAATTCAAATGATCATCTGTCATGCTTTAACTTGCAATCATATATGAACCCTACGTAATTTTCAAGGTTATATATATTGCACGACGTCCTTTTTGCTTGTTATAGTTTTTTTTTGTCAGTTTTGTATTCCAGCAGGCAGCATTGGTGGCACTGAGTGTCTTTATAATGTTTATGAACAAATTATTTGATATGCTATTTATTTCTCCTTCTGTCCCTAACTTTACCTTCAGGATGTCGAAGCTAACAGCAGGAAGGTTTTAGTTTGTACGAGTAACCACGGGTTTGAAGAAACTATGTGGAAGAAGATACAAGTTGGTCAGCTTGTTAAGGTTAAGAAAGGTGAATATTTCCCAGCTGATCTTATTTTGCTTTCATCGAACTATGAAGATGGGATTTGCTATGTTGAAACTGCAAATCTTGATGGAGAGACCAATCTGAAGGTGAAACATGCTCTGAGTGAAACAGCTTCTGTTCACGACTTTCAGAAATTTAAGGCAAAGATCCAGTGTGAGGACCCTAATGATGACCTTTATTCATTTGTTGGCACTCTCTATTATGATGATCAGCAACCACGACCACTTTCAGTGCATCAGTTGCTTCTCAGAGGTTCTAAATTACGGAATACCGATTACATCTATGGAGTGGTTGTTTTCACTGGTCATGACACAAAAGTCATGCAAAATGCCAGGGACCCTCCTTCTAAGAGGAGTGCAATTGAGAAAAGAATGGACAAAATAATCTATGTCCTCTTTGGTACTTTGATTATGATAGCTTCTTTCGGGTCCATCTTTTTTGGACTGTGGACTAAGAGAGACCTTGACAATGGGGGGTTCAAGAGGTGGTATCTAGAACCAGACAAAGCTAATGTGTTGTATGATCCGAAAAGAGCTTCACTTGCTGCGTTTCTTCACTTCCTGACAGCCCTTATGTTGTATGGATATTTAATTCCAATTTCACTATATGTTTCTATTGAAATTGTAAAGGTTTTACAGAGCATCTTCATCAACCAAGATCAGGAAATGTATTACAGGGAGATGAATAAGCCTGCGCATGCACGAACCTCTAATTTGAATGAAGAACTTGGACAGGTTGAAACGATACTCTCTGACAAAACCGGCACTTTAACATGCAACTCTATGGAGTTTGTTAAATGTTCAATAGCAGGAGTTTCTTATGGCCGAGTTGTGACAGAAGTGGAGAGAGCCATGGCAAGGAGAAAAGGGAATGAGCGTCCTGAAAAGCTTAATACTTATATTGATCCACAAGTGCCAAACTCTCATAACTTCACCACAGCCAAATCAATAAAAGGCTTTAATTTTCAAGATGAGCGCCTAATGAATGGTCGATGGGCTAAAGAACCTCATGCAGACGTGATACATAAATTTTTTAATGCGTTGGCTATTTGCCACACTGTCATCTCTGATGTGAAAACACCAGGTCAGGTATCTTATGAGGCAGAGTCACCCGATGAAGCTGCTTTTGTTGTCGCAGCTAAAGAGCTCGGATTTGAGTTCTCTGGAAGAACACAAACTAGTATTTGGTTGCATGAATGGGATCAAGAAGGTTCCAAACGGATTGACAGGTTGTTTTTGGCAAGTTTGTTTTTATATGAATTTAAACCCGGAGTTCAATTTGTCGTCATCATCATCTCCTTGTCCCCTTCCTCTTTTTAACTACATCAAAGGATAGATGTTAATGGGAATAGATACCACATTCTGTTTGGTATGGGAAGGATTTGTCACAGTTCTGAAAGTGTGGCATGATAAACAGAAGACAGTCCCTGGCTAGTATAACCAGATATTTTTTCTGCTTTCTGTGGGACGGAGACTATTATAGAACCTTGACAATCATAATTTTATCCTACACAATGTCTAAAAAAAGGTTAAGCCTAAACAGCTGATACTCCCATAGAAACCAGAAAAATTAGAACTTTATTTTCATGGCCTACTTTACCATATTATAGACCTCACATCTACTTTCTTGGATGTATTTATGTTCTGCTTTGTCATTTTAACCGTCTGCTATGAACCACTTCATCTTCAGATCGTACCAGCTCCTTCACCTCTTGGAGTTCAATCCTGCAAGGAAGAGAATGTCTGTGATTGTTAGAACTCCTGAAAACAAATTGTTACTCTTGTGCAAGGGTGCAGACAGGTTTTCTATTTCACTGGCTATTCACAGCGTGCTTCTGAATTAACCTTTTTTTCTTCTTAGTTTGCATTTTGCTACCATGTGACACAATTCCTGTGTTTATTTGTCCCATTTAAATTTCAGCGTGATGTTTAAAAAGCTTTCGAAAAACGGACGGTTTTTTGAGGGAAAAACTAGGGAACATATTGAACAGTTCGCGAATGCAGGACTGCGAACATTAGTTATAGCATACCGTGAGCTTGGTGAAGAAGAGTTCAAATCATGGGAAAAAGAGTTATTAAGTGCTCAGGTATCTTCATATGATAGAGAAGCTTTAGTGGATGCTGCTGCTGATAAAATTGAATGGGACTTCATTCTTCTTGGAGCCACAGCTGTCGAGGATAAACTTCAAAAAGGGGTTATAACCAAATTTCCTACTTTGTCATTCTTAATTACAGAATACTTCTTAAATATAAGGAGAGCCAGAGTATGTACCTTTTCCATCCTTCAATGATCGCAAGTACATACTTGATTGTTCTTCTGGTGTAGGTTCCTGAATGCATTAACAAGCTGACGGTTGCTGGGATTAAGATATGGGTCTTAACTGGTGATAAGATGGAGACAGCAATCAATATTGGGTATTCATTTGCGCATACTACTCTTTATATCTAAAACATTACACTATTCAATATTAATTCATTATTCTGAAATTCCTGCAGGTATGCTTGTAGTTTATTGAGACCAGGCATGAAGCTAATTATAATTAGTCTGGATTCTCTGCAAATAAGTAGCTTGGAAAGTCAAGGAGAAAAGGATGATGAGGTATATATCTTGGATTTGTTTTCATGTCAATCCTCCACTTCCATCTTCACAATTCTCTACCTTCATAGGCTTTAAGAAGGGTAACAGCACAAGTAAATGATGGAATGACTCAAACTGAATCAAGTCCAGAGTCGGTTGGTTTGATTATCGATGGAAATGCACTCTCTTATGCTCTCGAAGAGTGCATGAGGAAGCCATTTTTGGACCTCGCTTTGAAATGTGGATCTGTTATATGCTGTCGCTCTACGCCTAAACAGAAAGCTCTTGTGAGTGGTGCACTCATTTTTCTCTCTCCTGAGAAGCATTATCTCTATCTTTTCCAGTTTTAGTCTTGCAATGAATCTAAATAAACTTACCAAAACTGTTTTAAGATATGCAGGTAACAGCGTTGGTGAAAGGAACAGGTGGGAGGACACTGGCGATTGGTGATGGGGCAAATGATGTCAGCATGCTTCAAGAAGCTGATGTTGGGGTGGGCATAAGTGGGGTTGAGGGGATGCAGGTCTTTGTCTACTGCTCTATTTTCTTCTTCGTATAGGTTTTGTAATAGTTGAACTGATGATTTTTTTTTTCTGCTTCTTAGGCTGTCATGGCAAGTGACTATGCAATAGCGCAGTTCCGTTTTCTAGAACGGCTGTTGTTGGTTCATGGTCATTGGTGTTACCGCAGAATATCAATGATGGTAAACTCTCTTGTTTGTACTCTTCTTCTAATCAATGAAAAAAAATATCTTCACGAATTTCAAGTTGCTTCCAAAATTGTGTTGATGATTTCACATAAGCGAACAAGCGATAAGGCTAGTCAACATATTACATAAAGTGCATTGATACTTCACACACGATTGAAGTGTGTTGGTGATGACTTATTTAGTTATTTTGAAGTAAACAAGTATTTTTTTAAAGGAAGTAAAATGTTTCGACTCCAAAAAGAAGTGTTTTCTATAAAAAATAAAGAAAAGTGTTTTTAAATCTTTTTTTAGGTGCCTTTAGTGCTTATTCAAAAAAGCAGCATATTGGTGTTTCGAAAAACAGTGTGTTTATGTGAAAAAGCACTTTTACCATAAGTTATCCAAACAGACTCTCGAACAGCTTATTTTATTCTTTTGTCTTCTTTTTTTATCTCTTGGTGGGTGCAGATATGCTACTTCTTTTACAAGAACCTCACATTTGGGTTTACCCTTTTCTGGTTTGAGGCTTTCGCTTCTTTCTCTGGGCGGGCTGCTTATAATGATTGGTACATGTCACTCTATAATGTATTCTTCACTTCACTCCCTGTGATTGCTATCGGTGTTTTTGATCAGGATCTCTCTGATCAGCTCTGTCNCCCCCCCCCCCCCCCCCCCCCCCGCCATTGCTAATAACAAGTTTGAACTCTAGCATTTGTCATTCTTATAATATATTGTATATAGTCCATTGTTCATGTGTACACAATCATAGTTGGTCCTCAACAATTTCATCCCCTTTTCCTCCACAGCATCCTATGGTCTACAAGGAGGGGAGCCAGAATATGCTCTTCAAGTGGTACCGAATCCTCGGGTGGATGTTGAATGGAGTTCTTTGCGCCACGATCATCTTCTACCTAACAACCAGCTCCATCTTACACCAAGCATTTCGGCAAGATGGTCAACCCGTGGACTACGAAGTCATAGGAGTGATGATGTACTCTTGTGTGGTGTGGACAGTCAATTGCCAAATGGCACTCTGTATCAACTACTTCACCTGGATCCAACACATCTTCATATGGGGAAGCATCGCCGTCTGGTACTTGTTTTTGGTCGCTTATGGCTCTCTGCCAACCAACATATCCACAACTGCCTACCGGGTTTTTGTGGAAGCTTGCGCTCCAAGTCCTTTGTATTGGC
Source organism: Cuscuta campestris (assembly GCA_900332095.2). NCBI lineage: Eukaryota > Viridiplantae > Streptophyta > Magnoliopsida > Solanales > Convolvulaceae > Cuscuta > Cuscuta campestris. The sequence continues at coordinate 247,353 of OOIL02001215.1, forward strand.
TACTCACCCTTCTTGTTGTCATTTCTACCCTCTTGCCATATTTTACATACCGGGTTTTCCAGTCCATCTTCCGACCCATGCCTCATGATCTTGTTCAATACTTGGATCGCCAGGGGAGGTCCGAGAAGCTTGGGGTTGAGCACTGAGACTATGTAAACTCTTCAACAGAGGTATTCGTGAAGGCTATTCGCAAGGTCAAACTGCATATTCTTTCCTTATACATTTTCATTATTGTTTATAAAACAAAATAGCTTAGTCACGTCTTGTTTTGTAGAATTTTTTTATATAGATTGTAGAGTCATTTGTCAAGTCAAACAGTTTACTTCTTTCTTTTATATAGTGCAATGAGCCAAAGGGCCGATAAATATATAACGTGTCATTACTTCATTTGTATATTGTATAGTTTGAAAGTAATATGCATATACGGAGTATATTGTTGGTAATTGGATCCTTTCCCATCTATTTCTTTTACTACCTATAACTAAGAGGTTGTATAGTTATGTTACTTGAGAAATATAAACAATACTGATTGATATTATTTCACAGGAATATTGAAATTTTGATGTGGTAACTGATCGTAAGTAATATGGAGAAGAATATAAGAGAAACGAAGATTAAAAAACATTCTTTGTATATCAAGAGCGTGATTCTTTCTCTGGATTAAGAAAAGGTGCATTGTACAGCGTATATCACAGTATTTATAAAGATTATTACGGAGTAGAATGCAATTTGATAACTGTTTTAGTAAAAATTTTCCTTTCCATTAGATAACATGTTAAATGTTGTAACAAAACTTTTTAAAAAAATCTTGGTTTTTCTAAAGTAAAACCAGGCATGGTTTTGATGGTTACCTTAACATTTTGTCTTCCGTTTCCGTAGCTTGTTTCCTCAACACAATGCCGTACCCGACATATATCAAAACACAAGGGTAGCTTTGAATCGAAGGCCTCTTCACTGAACCAAAGTCGTGGTCTTTTATAAACTACAACTACAATTAATGGGCAGATTATGCCAATAACAAAAATTACTCCGTAGTAAGCAAGTGAAATTGCTCACTAATGAGAAAAAAGTTGAAGGATAAAGTCATGACATGTGTTGACTTCATCTTGATATTCCATTCTAGCAACTTGTTCATTAATCAGCTAGTTCAGTTGTCCCATGTAATTCTCTCAGATTATGCTCTAACAATCAAATCAAAGGCACCACTGCTAAACTGCAACAAACTTCAAGAAAGTCAATATTTGGGTAAAAGATTGAATTGAGAGATAAAACTAGAGAATTTTCGCCAAGGGTCGCAGTTCTCTTGGGATGTCTTCAAAGTTCCCAGATTTTATGTCAGACTCCAATACCGGCCTCTTTCCATTTTTCCATTGAATGCCTTCTGCCAGATGCTCCTTAGTAGGTGTCAGCATTACAAAGTTGGGATCAGCCCTCTGGTAGCTGTATGGTGAGAACAGAGAAAAGAATTAGAAAGTGTGATTTAATATTTTGGCCATTCATACATTGATTCGGGAGTTGGGAGATGAAAGCTATTTAATTAGGTAGTAAAAAATTGAAGCTGTCAATCCATGATCAAACAAATCATTAGTTTTCATCTTTCATGTCCTGAATGAATAGATAAACATTTAAAGATTAAAAAAGAAAAACTAGACCAACCTTCCTTCTCTGATGTTGTCCACACAAATGCCAAATCCCAAGGATGTTTGTCCTTTTGTGTGATCTCTGTTAGCTGCCCAGATAGCAGAAGGAATACTCAGAGAGATTTTTTTAATTCAAAATTTGCAATTCTCTATGTACTCAAACAGTATGGAGACCTCATTCTAAGATCTTTTGCCCTTAAAAAAATGGTACAAGATATTCCATTTGCTATTATACACAGTTACACACCTGATATGCTGAAAGTGAAAGAAGGTTTCCACCATGATTTAAATGCTAAAACCGTTGATGAGCTGAGAGGCCCAACTTTTCCCTGTAACAATTACTTTATCAGTCTTACCCACCTAATGAATCAATATCAAGATACAACAAAGGCGCGAGAAAAAGGGAGATTCTTACCTTGAGCAGGAAGTTTTTATTTGCTTGCCAAGATGCAGCAACTTGAAAAGTAGAATCTTGGATAGCATTTGATGTGTCTTTGTCATCAACCCTTGAGTTAAAATGTAAACCAAATCAGGACTCATGTTTTAATACAAAATACTCCGTATTAAATAAATACTCCTTTAGCACTACCCAAAAGTACCTTGTCTGCAACTCAAAGCCAAAGTCAATATAGTTTGTTATACCAACTACTTCATTTTCTTCAAGAGGATTTTTAACCTATAACGCCACACACACACAAAAAGAAGTCTTAGTATTCTATTAGAGTACAACTGTAAGAGCAATAGAGATAGTCTGATTAGTTGACTAGCTAACTTTACCTTATGTGAAACCTTATATGAATTTACATACGGAGTATATGACATCACATTCACTTCATGTAAGTTTGATTTGAAGCCTAAGTGAAAGGATTCAACATCTGGGAAAGTAAGGTTTCCTGTACTATTATATATCGCTCCCTATGTGTTCTAATACATTACCTTTCAATCTTTCAACATATAGACTATATGGCTATAAGATATTGAATATACTATCAGCTTCCTGTTGCTACCAGTGAAGTGTACATTAGTACAGAGAGAAAGAATGTGAGCACATACCCGTCTTTGAACCACCACATGTTGGTAAAATGAAGCAATAAACTGCAAAGATTTTTTTTGGTTAAAGAATGTGACCATGTGATGCAATATTATAAATTTATATTGAATGGAGATTACAAAAACCTGTGAATTTCTAGAAAGTTCCAGACCAAAATTGAAGGATGGGCTCAAAGGACTTCCAGATCCCACTCCATAGCAAACTGCACAGCTCCAGTTTGCTGAGTCCTTATACTTCGGTACATCTTTGCTTCCAACTAATTTGAGTATCAAACAGAAAAGAGAGAACAATATCAATTTGCATCATATACAGTTGAATTCTGCAACCTTACATAGGATATTTTTGGGTTTAAATTTGGTACATTGTGGTTCATACTGCACCCCTGCAGTTAACCTTCCCACCTTGCTCACCAACCATGCAGTTTTTGGAACATCAGCGGCTGCTGCAGAGAAATGAAAAGGCCTCAGAGCTCTTGAATGCAAGCCCAAAAATATCTGTTATATATGACTTATGAGGCAACTAAAATGTTCGGGACTTATGCATGAAGAAGTTACAGCAGGTATGGTTATAGTGTTTTTATTTTGATAAAATGTAAGGAGTATACTAAAAGTTCTCGTACAAGAGAAAGGCAATATTGTAGCTCCAAATGACAGATTTGAAGAGCCATATCTCAAGCCCACAACTCCAAAATCTTCAGGAGATACTCTGCAAAAGTATCATGTGTATAATAAGTTTGGCTGAATCTTAAACGTTGAGGTTTGTTCCAATTTGATGGTGTTTCCAAACAAACCTTCTCTTTAGCGGGACTGGAAAAATTCCAAAAGCACCGATCCCATACTTAGGATAAAATGCAGATGATCTCAACAGTAGAATTCTAGTCATGCAACCGGGAAAAAGAAATTAGCAATATCCTTGTCTCAAATCCCTCATGTAGGTGTGTGCACGCGCGCACACACACACAAAGTGTTGAAGCTCTTAGAGAACTTAGATACTTACGGTTCAGAATTCGAGACAGAAAGATCGATAAATGAATGAGGATCCTCAATGTCACTGAAAGACATTTCATATTTTTACAAAGTTACGTTAAACCATTAATTAATATAAAAAAACAGATATATTCAATGAAACAGATATATATTAAATTCATGAATGCCGATAATCTTGTAATACCTTTGCCACCTAAATTGTGCATTCCCTACAAGCTCCTCGCCAGCATTGGATTTTTTAACGAGTGGACGTGAAACCTTAAATTGCTAAGGAAACATTTTGCAGTTTCATTGAGCTGAAGGCTCATAAACCATAACTGTGATTCTACATCAGCTTTATATTTCCAGATTCTGGTTATATGAATATTCACAGATATGGGAAGCAAAATCAGTAAGCAAGTTGTGGGATACAGTAGCAATCAAATCAACATGAGGATCATCAATGGGCCTCAGCATAATTCTGGTGCTAAAGTTCCTAGCCTCCTCAAAGTAATCGTCAAAAAGGCATCTCAACGCAAGCTTCCCAAATAGCAAGTTGTACGATGATTCCAGCATCCTACATTACATTCCCAAATGACCTCAATACAGTTTTTCAACCAGAAATGTAGAAGTATTGCGCAGAACATTAAAGCCTCTCATGAAATGGAGAAATTAGGTCTACAACGATTACAATTTAAAACGAAAAAAATCGCCACATCCAGTCGGGAGAACCTTGTACGAGCAGCGAGAGGGGGGTAATCGAAAAGCGGAGGAACCAGCACCACCGGTGGCGGCGGTTCTCTGAAGATCGACCACCAGCTCCACATCTTCTTCCGGTACCGTAGGAAATCTTCGAGATTGATTCGTAGACGCTGGTCGGTTTTGCAAATTCTAGGTGTGATTCAATCTTGAGGCCGGTGAGGGTGAAGCGGCAGTTGCTCAAATGCTCTTTTGGAGCGGAAATTTCGGAACCCGCGCATAAGCCATCGTTGATTGCTTCAACGTATCGAACCCATGGCGGTGATAACGTGGCAAAAAGTTCCCGGAACATCTAAATGCCACGTATACAATTTATAATTTTTGGAGTAGTTTTTTGAAGTATTTTTTAATACTCTGTATGCAATTTTAATTTTTATTGATGTATTAATTTATAAATAAAACAATTTCAAAATTTGTCTAATTTTACCTAGTAATTTTCAATTAAAAATCAAATTTGGGACAAAGTAACATTTTCTTTCTTTGCCTTCACTAAATCAATACTTCCAAATTTTACCAAAAATCCCCCCAAAATAATACTCCGTATGCCGATTTATTAAGTTCTATTAAGGGTACGTTTGGTAAACGAAATTGATGGAATTGAAATTGAATTTGAATTAAAATTCCATGGAATTCAATTCTATAGAATTGAATTCATCAATTCCAATTCATTTTTTTGCACTACCAATTCCAAATCCACATAATTTTTGTGCTACCAAATACGAGAATTAGAATTGAGGTCCTCAATTCCAATTCTATAGTTTGAATTCCGTGTACCAAACGAGGCCTAATTATGTTTGATTCAAGGATTTTGAAAGGTAAAAGAACAAAAAATGAAGTGGAAAATAATTTTTCAAGTATAGTTGGAGAGGAAAAGTGTTAAGAAAAAAAGAAAATGAGAAGACAAATATACTAAATGCGGGAATCAAATTCCCTTCGTTTTGGGAAGAAAATGAGAAAAAATCATTTCCTTTTATTTTCCTTCCAAAATTCTTAGAACACCCATAGTGTGAAGAGTTCATTAAAAATCACATTAATCACTTTCATTACTTTTACATTTGGAAATCCTTCCTTAATGGCATTCATGACGCTACTAATATTTTTCTCTTGAAAAAGTTTTTCATAGCTTTATGTTTTTGAAATTGATCTATCAACATCAGTTTTCAAAAAAAATAACATCTATTTTTGAAAAAGGTTAAATTTTAGCTTCACAAAAATCCAATATATTGAATAAAATATAATCTAAAAATTAGCATCCACCATGAATCCATGATTGAATGATTCAAATCATCTACCTGGAAGTAAGATTATTTGAAGTTCAAATTTGTAGGAATAAGATCGAAGACTAGTTTGCAAAAGAGTGTGATGGAAGCACATAGAGATGGAGGGCGAAAATCCATTTCCAGAGGAGACTAATCGACTGGAAGAGACTCAGCGTTGACTGTTTCGGTTTATGTACTCCCTCCGTACCATTTTATAATGCCTGTTTCGGTTTACGATGTTTGACTGAAATTATTTTCAAACCATTTTATATGATAAATGGTATAAAATTAAAAAATTAAAATTACACATTAAAAAACTATATCAAAAGATCTACAAAACTAGTAGTGACAATCATATTTTATTTTATCAAATTGCTAACGAAAATAGAGAAAGAAAGTGAATGAAGTTTGACCCTGTGAATAGTAAACAGAAATTATAATTTGGGACGGAGGGAGTATTTATTTATTTAATCCGTACTTATTTATTTGTTTATTTGTGCATTTATTTAATATATTTATGCAACAAATAATTATACTCCAACAACCAACAACCAATTCGAAAGACTACTACTCCTACATTTTGATATTTTGTTTTTCGAACTCTTACATCCAACAGCAACTTCAACAACTGTTTGCCAAACACTCTTAATTGAGTTCCTATATCGTACAACCGGATGTACCTAGAGATAGGTACGTCCGGGCACTACTCATTCTGAAGTATAGTAATACTCATTCTCGCAGAAATATAATTAGCGTGGTACTCATTCTAAAATAATGCAGTACTCATTTTCACACATTGGTTCAATATAATTATAATATTCATTTACAAATAATGTAGTATTCATTCTGAAACAAAACAGTACTCATTCTCAAATAATTTAGTGTTCGTTCTCATGTAAAATAAAACTCATACTATAAATAATTTTTTCTCTCCTAAGCCACCAGACCCGAACCCGACTAGAGTTTTTTATCCAGCACCGATCAGCAGCTTCCTCGGTCGAGGAGCACCTCTCTTTTCATACAGCAGCAGTGTGACCCGACCCGATTATACCTCTCCTTTCTCCGATTCCGATCGATGCAACCATTAGCAGCTTCCTCGGCCAAGGAGCACCTCTCCTTCCATACAGTAGCCTGGCCCGACCCAATTAAACCTCTCCTTTCTCTTCTGATTCCGATCGATGCAACTCTTCTTCTTCTTTCTACTTACTGGTTGTACCCAAAATTAGGTATAAGGTATAACCGGATGTATAATATAATTTGTCCTCTTAATTGGTTATTTAATCAGTCAAAAAACTAAAGTCACACCAAAATAGCCAAAAACTTTCCTAAAAAAATATCCAAATATGCCCATAGCCTCACCCAATTCAGAATAGGAAATAGGAGTATATACTCCGTATATACCGACATTTGAATATTTTGCCATTTGCTATGCGCTCCTTGGGACCGCCCCATCGTCCTTCCTCCTGCAAATATGCGACAGAGCAATTGACACCTGACAGGCAAAGTGGAGGGCCACCAACCACCACTCCTAACCGCCGCAAAGAGGAGACCGCCGCCCACTCTGGCCCGGCATCAAAAACTAGGTCCGTGAAAGAGTCCCGTGCCGCGCGCCCAATATTTACTGCTCCTCCCTCACGGTCTCTTTCTTCAACATCCTCCCAAATCAGCCAACGTATTTCTGATTTTTTTCTTCTAAGCAATTGGTGTTTTATTAATAAATCAGAATCCCCAATCCCCAAACATTAAATCTCGATCAAACGATTATTCAGGTCCATGAACTTTTTTAATTCTCTTTGCGCTTGCAGATAAACAGGAATGGCGACTAACATTGCTTCAGGAAGCAGCCATCTTCATGTTAGTATTTCTGCATACAGGGGTCCCAGGTGGAAACATCCTCGTTGCTTTCCTAGCGTATCCATTCAGAGCAGCATTCATAAAGCGTTGTCTTGGTATGCCATAGGAGAATCATTATTCTAGATCTGTTATTTACCTTCTTATGATGCTCATTTGATTAGCATTTTTTGTTGATTAATTTTGTTATTGTTTTCTTTTTTCAGATGTGCCTAAATTTGATTCTCATTTACGGAGTACTTTTTAGGAAATGAGTTCTGTATTTCACATTGTTTTTCCATAACTTTCAATTTATCAACCTCACAATTTTTTCTGTATTTCATTTAATTACTATGGTGCAAGTTAGCTTGCTCACCATGGAGCAAGCGAGCCAAGTTGAACTAGCAACTCATTTTTTTTAGTTAAAATGCTGTTATTTAATTTACTGCCAAAAAGTTCAGTTTCTTGCATTTGGAAGGGATTGATGCAGATTGCAGAATAAACTTCAAAGTTCTTCCAATTTTATTTTTCTGAATTTTTCCCAGGTCATGCAGTAGTGCATCCAAATTATTATCAAGAGACAATGCTTCACATTCTCAGGCTTATGTGAATAGGAAATCCCCCAAACCAGCAGTCACATCATGCCTTAGAAATGGCTCTACCAAGTATTTTGCCTTTGCTGTTATTGGTAGTGGGGTTGCTGGCCTTCGATATGCTCTTGAGGTTGCAAAATATGGAACTGTGGCAGTCATAACAAAAGCTGAGCCACATGAAAGCAATACTAACTATGCACAGGGTGGTGTGAGTGCTGTTCTCTGTCCTAAGGATTCGGTAGAGAGCCATATACAAGATACAATTGTAGCTGGTGCTTACCTCTGTGATGAGGAGACGGTCAGAGTATGTTTTCTTGAATTTTAATTAATACATATTAAATTGCTCTAAAGTCTAAACTCATCCCAAAATAGATCATCAAGATGTGAGGTTTTACTGTTTTACGTTTATTTAAATAATGGGACTCATATCAAGTAGGCTATCAACATGGAAATGTGGATGCTCAACATGCACCTCTGTCCTAATCAGATTGGACAACTAGATAACTGATGCCAGGATACGCAACATTATGACAATGATTGTTCCTTTTTTTAGGATTGCATTCTATAGAAATTATGCTAGTTCATCGGTAGATTTTTATCTCCAGGTTGTATGCACAGAAGGACCTGAAAGAATTAAAGAGTTGATAGCTATGGGGGCTTCATTTGATCACGGTGAGGATGGGAACTTACACCTTGCCAGGGAAGGAGGGCACTCTCATCACAGAATTGTGCATGCAGCAGATATGACAGGCAGGGAAATAGAGAGAGCATTGTTAGAGGCAGTAAAAAAAGATCCAAACGTTTATGTTTTTGAGCACCATTTTGCAATAGACTTGCTTACGTCACAGGTTAGTTTCTCATGCTCTTGTTGCCTTGTTTTTGTGCTAGAAATTCTCACGAGGACTACTGAAACCGTTAAAAAACAATATTTTGAATGTGATGGATGAACAACTGACAAACATTGGAATGGTTTTATTTGAGTAAATCTTGAGGGTATCTTTGGATACCTGAAAATGACAGGGAATTAGGAAAAGAAGTTTCACTTACATTTAGATGTCTTAGTTTAATATAATTGAAATTGATAAATCAAATAAAAGCAACTTTATTGAGTTTGAACACATTCTATTCCCCTTGCATTTTTTCTTTCTAAATTTCTCCTATAAATTTTTCCCTATATGTTTCCCTAATGTTATGGAGTTCCAAATGGACCTTAAGAGTCTGGTTATGATTTTAGGCATGGAGTGCATTAAATTATACCAATGTGAATTCTGGCTGCAGGATGGTTCTGTCACAACCTGTCATGGAGTTGACACCTTGAATACTGAAACTTCTGAGGTAAGATACCTCCTTGGTTTGTTCTTATTCTTAAGTTCGTGTATTTCGAGGGACTTTCAATTAATGTTATTGTTGTGTCGCCTCCCAATTGAACTGTAGGTAGTAAGATTTGTTTCAAAGGTTACCCTGCTTGCTTCAGGGGGAGCTGGGCATATTTATCCATCAACCACTAATCCTCTGGTAGGGGTTCACCTCTTTTTCTTCAATAACTTTTATTTAAGACTTTCCACCTGGTGTTGAAGTTGTCATGTTCTTATCATTGATCATTGTTTTCAAACTTTATGGCTATGTTTTGGAAATTTTTCATTGGAATATTGGGTGAAAGCAAAGCAAATACATTTACTTTTAATTGTTTGAATTATTGATATTGGAGGGTAATGGAAATCACATTGTATAAGTTAAACCTTTGCAACATACACAATAAATTTCAAATATAAAATAAGTAGGATAAATGGCTAAGTTTTATACGGAGTACTCCATAATAAATTTTGAATCTTTCTTCTCTTCTTTCTCCATGTCTTACCTAGTTACCTTCTTTTCATTCTTACTAAATGACCATACGTAGGGTAAAGCATTACTGCCATGATTCGTTCTAACTATGGTGTGGTAAATGTTATGAAAGGTCTCCACCGGTGATGGAATAGCTATGGCTTATAGAGCTCAGGCTGTCATTTCTAACATGGAGTAAGTAACCAAAACCAAGCTCAGAAAATAACATCAAACCACTTGCTAGACTATATTCTGTGCATAACAGTTGTGGTTTACAGGTTTGTGCAGTTTCACCCAACTGCCTTAGCTGATGAAGGTCTCCCCTTAAGACCGGCGCATGCCCGCGAAAGTGCCTTTCTGATCACAGAAGCTGTCAGGGGTGATGGAGGCATCCTTTATAACATGGACATGCAGAGGTTCATGCCCCTATACGATGAGAGAGCAGAACTAGCACCGAGAGATGTGGTAGCAAGAAGCATAGACGACCAGCTCAAAAAGCGCAACGAAAAATATGTCCTCCTAGACATCAGTCATAGGGATAGAGAAGAGATTCTTGACCATTTCCCAAACATAGCGGCCGAGTGTCTCAAGTATGGACTGGACATTACCCGTCAACCTATCCCTGTGGTCCCCGCCGCCCATTACATGTGTGGAGGAGTCCGTGCCGGGCTCCACGGGGAGACCAATGTGCAGGGGTTATATGTAGCTGGCGAGGTTGCCTGCACGGGGTTGCACGGAGCAAACCGGCTGGCCAGCAACTCATTGCTAGAGGCTCTGGTGTTTGCCCGGAGAGCCGTGCAGCCTTCGATCGACCGCTACATGTCATCATGCTCCGGAAGCACCCCAGGCTGGTGGGCCCCGCCCGTGGTCCCCACCTTTCTTGGTGACGCGGTGATGAACAGAATTGCACGGCGGACGAGGGAGACGAGGGAGGAACTGCAGTCTATCATGTGGGAATATGTGGGGATTGTCCGGTCAACGACGAGGCTGGAGACCGCGGAGAAGAGGATCGGGGAGTTGGAAATGGAGTGGAAAGCCTACTTATTTAACCAGGGTTGGGAAGGAACCATGGTTGGGTTGGAGGCTTGTGAGATGAGGAACCTCTTCTGTTGTGCCAAGCTGGTGGTGAGTAGTGCCCTCTCAAGGCACGAAAGCCGCGGCCTTCACTACACGGTTGATTTCCCTCATGTTGAAGAGAGCATGAGGTTGCCCACCATCATTCTTCCTTCCTCTTCGTCTTCGCCTTCCAAGAAAAACGCCACTTGGAGTTCCCGCCAACTAGCTGCGAAGCTCGACTGATTCTTAATATATAGAAATAAAACTTCGAAGATGCTAAGATAATTTGTTTTTTTTTCGTTTTAAAGAAATCATACATGTTTGTATCAAGTTGATTACATAAAGAACCAGAATGGTGTAACAAAGAACAGCCCCTAAATATACAAAATTTGTGAAGAGAAAAAAAGGTGTAAATTTTGCAAGTCAGTGAATTGTGATCACTCATGTGTGCACAGGTTTGGGAGTGCAAAGGGCGTAACCAGATATGAGAGAACTAAATGCCAAGGCAACAAATGCGATGAAGGACACGATCACAGAAGCACATGCCATATCTGGGAACTTGTCCTCTCCCCAATTGGATCGCCATTCTTCAACTCGTGTGATAGCCGAAGACGATGCAGATATTAGAAGGTATGCTATCACCTGAAATTTCAACCAAAGCTGCCTTAAATTTTCGTGGCGCAACTGACCATTATCAATACTAAAGCAGTACTTCTGATTTGATATACGAAGGACCCGTTTAGTGAGCTCAGGATTTGATATCTCTTCATTTTGTAACCATCAGAAATGGGGTGTTTTGATATCTCCCGAATTCGAGAGATATCAATCCGGAATTTTTAATATCATTGCTGTTGGCCAGTTCATGTCTGTCACTAACAACCATTATTTCAGATCTATTTTAGGACACTTTCAATTAAGATATTAGAATTCATATCTTCATTCATTCCAGATTTCAAATCCCTTGATCCTAAAAGTATGAAGGAACTTACCTGATCGACCAAGAAATCAAAGAGAGAGCGCAAAGGGTGCTGGAAAACATTTTTTCCGGTTGCAGAGTGGTAAATCAAATCAATTGCCTGTGCTCCTGAATATACAAATCCCATGGCATTCACTGACACCGAGTACCTGCCAATCCCGTTTCCTTGTCAACACCACATTTAATTCTAGTCAATCTACCATAAATGCTTAATTTCCCTGCCCATGCAGTACTTTCTATCCCATTATCTCTGTCTTCCAAAAAAAAGGGATGAGCTCTATCTCCAATATCCCTCTCAGCCCCGGTCAAATGGTCAATGAGAGAAATTAAATCGGACTTTGATCGCATATAAATGACAAAGAGTGGAACATATACCTGATACTTGTAGTTTTAGCATAGTTGCTTTCCAACACACTTAGAATCAAACTCGCGTATATCCCTTCGCACTCATTATTTTGTCTTCTATGTTTGATTTTTTTAGTCCCATTATTTTTGTCTCATAATATATCTTACTAGTACTCCCTCCGCCTATTAATTTCTTTCTCATTTTTGGTTGTCCAAAAATTTCTTTCTCATTTCTTATTTTGACAGAATACTTTTAATAAATGTATCATTACACCCCACTTTTCATTTATACTGCTCACTTTTTTAATTTTTTTAATTTCCGAACTAAGTCAAAACGAAAAAATAATCGGATGGAGGAAGTATTATTTTTGTATCATTGTATGGTTTCTATCTATTCTTATTTTATCTTATTTTTTAACACTAAAAATAGTGGAAGAGATAATTGTGATCCAGCAATTTATCTGTTGGATCACAATTGTCCAATCTGCGTAGGACCGGGTCTGAGTGCATAAGGGCAGGCCCAGATTCGGGTAAATTTGTGTTAAAGGAAAAAAAAAACCTGAACTCCCTGTAAAGCTCGAAAGAGTCCATAGCCCAGCCCTGCTTCCGATTAGCCACCATCAGCGAAAACGAAGCCAGACACAACACAAATCCAAACACCCTAAAGCTCAAAGCACCTTTCTTCATCGCTTTCTGCCTCTCCGACTTCCTCAGCTCCGACAAGCTCTCCTTCAACCGCCGCCTGTTCTCGCCGCCTCTTCCTCCTCCCGCACCACCACCTCCGTCCATGTCTCCGGCGCCGTACTGGTCAATCTTCACCAAGGCCAAAGAATCCTGTTCCCCTGACCTCTTCCCATTCGCCTCCTCCCCCGCCACATCCTCCCCCACCGATATAATTGCCTTCTCCTCCGATTCTGCCGGCGGAGAATATTGTATATCAGTAATACCATCTCCGCTGGTAGTGTGCTTGTGAATATTAGTGGTAGAATTTTCTTCGTAGCTAGCTGGGGATGAATCTGAAGAAACAGCGGTTTCTGGTTTTCCGGTCACCGGGTCCTGTTTCCAGTTTTCCATCTCGAAGAACCTAACCAGAGAAGAATCTGAAGCAGTTTCTTTGTGGGTTTCTTTAGAAATCCAGTCAAAAACTGATTTTGGTTTCTTCTGCGACGGATGACGAGAGACAGATTCTGATTTCCCGGCCACCGGCTGAGGAATGAGCACACGTTTTTTGGATCCCATTCGGCTGGAGCAAGCTGGCGGAGAATCTGAAGCAGTAGCTTTTCCGGTTCCTTCCAAATTCTCTTGAGAACCAGCTTCTTCTTTCACATGCACAGGATCATCCGGTTTTCCGGGCACCGGAGGAGAAATGGGCTGTGGAATTTTGGATTCCATTTGGCTGGAACTAGCCGGGGAAGAATCTGAAGCAGCATCTTCCCCCGGATCTTCTAAGTTCAGTTGAGGCCGAGAAACCACTTCTTTTATCTCTGATACCGGATGAGAAACCGATTCCGGTTTTCCGGGCACCAGGTGGGGAATGGGTTCTGGTTTCGTGGACTCCATATGGTTCTGCTAGAACATAGATTCACACAGAGCAAAAGGCTGCAGGAGGAAAGGAAATGGCAGTGGTAAAGGATGGGTTCCTCTGATAAATTTTTTTCTTTTCTCGTAAACCAGGGCGGGTTATCATAACTGAAATCGCGGTTATAGAGTGAACTGGATTGAGATGCTTTTGACAATTTGACTCTTGTTCGTGAGAGAAGAAAGGAGGGGCATTGACTCTCGGGACCTATGCTTTTTTTACTGGGCTTCAGCCCAATTACCCATCCTAAAATTACTACCCTCTGTAATTATTCCAAGTTGATTTGCGCCTTGGATTTATCATAATTGGCTTTTTGATTCAACTCTTTTTTATACGTTCTCCGTTCTACAAAGCATATCACTATCTGAACAATGTGTAAACTTTCATCACTTTCAAATTTATTTTAAATATATACTTGTATAGAAATAAAAAAATATAAATTACATCATTTGAAAATACATAAAAGTTCTATAGAATAAATATGACAATATTTTATTATATCAAATGATCAATGAAAAAAATATATAAACAAACAAAAATTATTGAAAAGTCGTAATGATAACGGAACATCCATTTTGGGACGAATAGATTCTGCACTGGAAGAATGTTTGCGCGATGACAAGAAAACTACCTCAAACTTTTCCATATCCAGTGTTTGAGCTCAACCCTTACGTTTAAAAAATATAAGATTGAACAGATATTGCATTGATGCTATGAGAGCTACTAAATAATACGGAGTAATAATAATAATAACTAAATTCTGCAACTCGGAATAATCCTAATTCCATTTTTTGGGCGTGCCAAAAAAAATCCTACCCTCTTTATTACACTTTTTTTTAGTTGAATACGGAGTATGTGACTACAAAATTTTCCGCTTTCCAAAAATTTGAATTGTTCACTATTTTTTTTAACAATTCTCTTAAATACAAAATTTTCCGCTTTCCAAAAATTTGAATTGTTCACTATTTTTTTTTAACAATTCTCTTAAATTTTGTGAACGTCAAACAAGTGAAATGTAAATTTTGTGAAAGTCAAACGTGTAATGTTTTTTTAGGATGTAGCGCGTATTTAAAGAAGAAAACTCTAATATGTGTGTGTGTGTGTCTTTAAGCCTCGTTTGACATCAATATCAGAAATTAATGTTAACATTTTGAAAAAGTTATCTGACGGTAGCTTTTAACGTTAGCGTTTTTAGTTTATGCTGGTATGCTTTGATATATTTCACTTTTAGTTTATGCTGGTATGCTTTGATTTGTACTTGGGCACTCTTTCAAGAAATAATTATAGAGCAGGTGGTCTTAAGAGCTCAACACAAATATGCAAGATTTACAATATTTAAGCATAAATACAACAAATGAGATAAAGATTCTGGCCTGGGAATTATTTTCTTTTAACTTCAAACTCTCGGAATTTCACTGATCATCTCATCTAGGTCTGTATAGTTCTCATACATACCTCAGCTCTCAAGATATTTATGGCATGGCATTCTTGCCGACTTGTATAAGTCAATTGTCTGCATCTCTTGCAATCCCAAAGCCGTTTTGTCGCTTCAGAAATTCCAAATCCTTCAATTGAATCCGGACAGCTTCTTTCGACAGTGACTTGGGCGCACGAAGTTTGGCTTCATCCTCTGATCCTTCTGCTATTCGATTTGCCTTTGCTTTCACAATCCTCTCCACCTCCTGCTTCCCAACCGTGGGAAAAACAGCCCCAAGCATGATGCATAGCAGCCTTTGTTCTTCTTCTCCCATTGGATCCATCCCAAAGCAGCACACGTAAATCGCATCAACTGCTTTCTCGGCTCTGATTTCCATGGGTATGCTCGGGTTTGGAGCCCTCAGTTTTTCTCGTTTCTGAAATTTGTTCAACCCATTCAAATAAAATGAAGGCAAACTCTTCAATCATGATAATGGGGTCTCACAAAAGAGTAGAGGGTCTGAGGAGAGTATATACGCAGACCTTACTCCGGGTCTGCTCCTGCTTACAAATGGGGTCTCACAAGAGAGTATATCATGTTGCTCGTTGATTTTAGGATGAAAACACACTCAACTCAGTATGTAATGAGTCTTAATTATGACTTGTTTGGACTCTGTTACCACTGTTTATCTCCCCCAAGTGGAAGAAAAGAGGGGAAGAATTCAATCATTTTAGCAACTTCATGTTGAATTACACTGGCACAACACTGCTCCATGTTCAATCATTCACTCCAAAACTCCTGTTTAGGATTTTGTCCACATTCTTTTATGTTGATGCTAAATCCACACCTCAATTGGCTATATCCACTCCATTTAATGATAAATGGACAGTTGTGTCCATCACCCCTTTTCTTTCTTTTTTTAAATTGTTAAGGGTAAAACATGTCTTTTTAATATAAATTGGGTGGATTTAGCAAATGTATCTCAAAATTCCCCTTCCATTGTTTAATATGACTCTATCTTTTTATCTACATTGTTCATCTTATTCAACATTATTCAATCACCAAACAAGGGCTAAGATTTGAAAGAAAGAAAAAAGGTGCAGCATCAATGAATAAAGTAAGTATAGACAGACTAACCATTCTTGCTTGCTTCATCATATCCATGAAATATTGCTCCTCGAACTCAATATCGTTCGATAAACGAAGCCTTGCAGCCCCGTCCAGTATCTCCTCGGATTTTAGCAGACCAGCACCGATCGCAGCTAGCCAGCAGCATAATAGAACATGCAAAGGATCCCCAGCCTAAACCACACACAAACTCAAATTAAAGCAGAAATTGACATAACCTCGCAATTCAGGCGCAATGAGAGACGATGATTAACATTACCCGGCCTCTCAGATCTTGAAATTCATAGAAAGCGTCTGAATCGGTGATGGAAGATTTGTTTCCCACTCTCCTTCTGAACTCGGCAAAATCGATCAAATCTCCGCCGATTCCGCCCTCTCCGCTGACGATTCTGGCGATGAGTCCGATCACAGGTAGCGAACCGATGACCTTTTTGGCAAAGCCGGAAAAGGAGTTGCTCTCATCCATGTACGCCTTAACGCCGAGGGCGGTCCCATTAGACGATTCCGTAATTCTAACAATCCGCCGGGAAAATGCGTGGCGCCGACGTGCGCGGAGGAGAGACGGTGAGAAAGAGTTCGAGTTGAATCTTCGGTTGTGGAGTTGCAGAGCAGCAGAAGGGTGTGTCGCCACCGGCATGGTCGCCGTTTGTCTTTGGCTTTTCTATCCGTTGTTTAGATAAGACTTGGATTGGTAAACTTGGGCCTGGACTTTGGCATTAGCTCAATGATTTACAGCCCAAAATGGAATGAGCAATGACAAGTAGGGAGTAGAAAGTAGAATGTCGACACTTCAACCAATAAAAAATAATTTAGTCACGCTGTGACAATTGAATAGAGTGCCATGACTTGCAATAACAAATTAATATTTTTTCATACTTCAACGTATTATAATTATTAATAATTTTACTCCCTTTTTATTATTATTTAATTTTGGATATTCAAGTTTATAATTTCACCATATTGAAATTAATAAATCTGAAATCTTATTAAAGAAAATATAACAAAAATGATTATTAAATAATACGAGTATAAAAAAAGTGGCAATGCAATATAGTTGGTTCCTACTGGCTACTCGGACGAGAAGTAATACGAAATATGGAAAAAAGAAAAAAAGAAAAAACGGAGTAACTACAATAGCTATACGAAATGTGGTGACTGGTGAGTGTGACAGTATAAAAGTGGTAGTGTCAACTTCTATTTTGGCGATGGGCTAATTAAATTATGATTTCAAATATCTCGATACAACTTTGTAGGTACTCCTTCCGTCTTAATTCTTTCTTCCCAGTTTAACTTTTCCCACTTTTAATTTTTGGCTTTGACTTCAAATTTTACCATCCTTAAAAAAGATTTTTTGAAATTTTTTTTTACAATCATGAGGTCTGCGTATATACTCTCATGTCATTTGTCATCTTTTTTTTCTAATGGGAAGGTAGTTTTAGGACGGAGAAAAAGGGGAAATGAGAAGAAAGTTTTAGGACAGAGGAAGTATTTTTTATGCTTATAAGTTTATCAAAACTACTTATAAGTTGTTTTTAATTTATAAGTTAGCTGATAACATGTGGTGGCCGGCAACGAGGGGGTTGACATTGACAATAATAGCTGATGGGAGTGGTTGACGGTTAAGTGAGATATCAAGCACCTTATCGATATATTTCGTATCTCAAATATAAAAGATACAAATAAACCTTCTTTTGGAGAGTTTGTGATTTTTGATGAAACTAATTTCACATTCTTTTTATGTTAGAGGGTACACTAAACACAAAAAAGACTCTATGCATTCTAAATTTTTGTTTGAGTTACTATTCATTCAATAAACATTAGTTACTTTATGTATACATTTTCATTAGTCATTTAATATAATAATATAGTTACTCCATATCTTATCTTGTCTGGCAAACCTTTTATATGGTTTTTAAGTACTCTAAATATATAATTTTTTAAAATTTTACACATATAATCAAATAAATTAGATTGAAAATAATTAAGTCAAATCACAGAAACTAAAACAAAAAAAAATGTTTTAAAATGGAGGAAGTAATTCTAATATCGAGATACATCATAACTTATATCTTCTGAGCTCACTAAACACTCCTTTATTTCTTAGTACTCTCTCCGTTAGAATCTGAGTTGCTTGTTTACTAATCAAAAGTTATTCATTTTCTTTTCTTATTTTTGTTACTCACATTATAAAATAATACAGTCATGTTATCTCTTGTTTTGTAAAATTTTTTATATAATTTTTAAAAACGTATCATCTATTATATATAAAATATATTTAAAATAATTTTAGTCAAATACTATAAATTAAAATTAAGAGGAATACATGATTTTAATATGGTAAATGCTAGGGGTACACTTTGGTGTACCCCATTTGTCCATCACCCCCTCCATTACCACTCAAATAGGAAAGAAAATTAAAAAAAATAAGTAAATAAAAATCTAAAATAAATTAATGGTTTTGAAGGGGGTGGTGTACAAATGAGGTACACCTTTATCTAGCTTTTAATATAGAGTATTTAAACAAAATGAATTTGAAAGAAATCACCGAATCCCTTAATATCCGGCTGTTGAAAGCGATTAGCTACTATTCCCATTTTCCCCATTATTAGCTGGCCGCCGTAATTCCGTAAAAGTGTAAAACGGCTGCCGCCCTATACACAACTCCTCGTCTGTTCTATACTTCTATGTCTGGCCTCCTGCTACTCCGCTTCTGCTCCTCCACAACAACCATTCTCACTTTCCGGTAGCCTAACTCGCCGTCTTCACCCTCCCTCCGGTGTCTCCGACGGTATGTAACGCATTTTCTCTGATTTCCTCCGTTCAATTTCATTCTCGAGTATCACCTAATTTTGAAATTTGTACCGGGATACTCGCGTGAATCCGTACTTTCTATACTGTTATGCTTAGGTTTGGAGGACCGCATTTCAGGCGGTGGAAGTTTGGAACAGACATTGAAGAGGATGGGAGCCTTCTGCAACGACGACTTCACTTCCCTTCCGGCATACAATTTCACGTCGTTCCGAGATCTGCGATTCTCGAAGCAAGTCCATGATAACGTTCATGGTAACATCTACGTTGACCCGGTAACTAATTTCTCGTTCTTTAGGTGGTTAGCTTTGCTACTCTTGATAAAATTTTTCATTCATACAAAATTTATGGTTACTGATACTATGCACTTGTGCTAATTATGTTTATTGTCTTATTGAGATATACTCCTGATTATAACTGTAGTACAAAGGTTAAGGAATACACTCCGGCAGGTAATTGTTAATGATAGTATCAATAGAGAAAGAAAAAAAACTAAAGTCATCAAAGTTTGCCCCTACCCCCAATTGATAATATGCAATCTAATTTGAGGGATGTTTTTGCTACTCCTTATTTTATCATCATTACTTAAATTTGAGCTACATTGAAAGGTGGACAACTAAATTTGGAAAACAGAGAGCTATTTTTGAGGTCTCAGGCTAAGCTTTTTCCATGCATTAGCATTTCTTCTGAGTTCTGGTCATGGTGGAAATGTGGAATCAAGGAATTTACTACTTTCAATTTCACATTCCATTAAACTCTTATAAGCAGCATTAGCTTCTATCTGTTTTACTGATGTGCATGTAGTTTTTTTTAGAATAATATTTAATAACTATCTTTATGTAAATATTAATATTTGTTAATCTATTGACAGCTCCTTTTGAGGTTTATTGATACAGAGCAATTCCAGAGGCAAGTTCATTTTCACGCTCACACTAATAACTGATTTTAATGTCACACTCACTGTGTTCTTTCCACAGAGATGTGATTGTATTTATTATTTCATGCTCTCTCTCTCTCTCTCTCTATCCACATATCGAGTAATGATGATTTTTTTCTTTCAGGCTTCGTGATCTTAAACAACTAGGTAAATTTGTGATCTTATGCAGCTCCTGCTTTATTGTAAACTGTTTTTGGCATTTCATAGTCCGGTTGCTACTTTTGCTAGGATTTCTAGGATTTTGGATATCATCTAACAAAAATTCAACTTTTGTGGACTTCATATAATCATATCATTTAACTAATGCATGAACTATTTACTGATGCAACTTTCTGGCATTCTCTTAGGTGTGGCAAACATGGTTTATCCAGGAGCTGTGCATTCAAGATTTGAGCATTCACTTGGAGTTTATTGGCTAGCTGGCGAAGCTATTCATAAGCTTAAAAGCCACCAAGTATGATATTAAGACATGCCATTCATGTAGAATTCAATTCGTTTTGATATAACATCTATTATTTTTTAGGGATCAGAGCTTGACATCGATACTTTTGATTTGCAAACAGTGAAACTTGCAGGCAAGCAACTCATGATGTTTTGACATGGACCATGTGTATCTATTTCTAGTTTAACTAATGCTTTCTTTCTACCACTATTAATTTGCCAGGTCTCCTGCATGATATTGGGCATGGACCGTTTAGTCATATGTTTGAACGCGAGTTTCTTCCTAGGGTCTCTAGTGGCTCAGAGTGGTAAGTCCTTATGTGGAACAGTGGAAGTAATATTCTTGTATTTGAATATATTCAATCTCAAGTATTTAATATCTATGCAGCATGGAGACAGATGTAATCATGCTCTATCTGTTCATGTTTTGTGAATAACTACTTCTAATTAGCTACAAGTGTTTCCTTAATGGGATATATTCCTATTGAGTTCTTATATAAGATTGGGACCTTACTGGGTTGTTTTATAAGATTGGTGCGTCTTTTTATCTCTTGTGGGATGTATAATGTAAGCCATTTATTCCTTCTTAAGAAGGTTGGGACAAGAAGGCTTTATGTGAAATTGGTTTTCTGTCATTTTTGAGGACATATGTTGTGTGTTATATTCATTCTAGGTGTCATGAGCACATGTCAGTGAGGATGATAGACCATATTGTTGATGGGCACCATATCGATATTGACTCAGAAATCATTAAAAGAGTTAAGGTAGGATAATATTTTGACTTCAATTATTCTGTGATCGTCATAGTATTTTGAGTTATGTGATTAGAGGTTGATATTAAATTCAAATTTTATCATTCACAGGAATTGATTCTTGCCAGTTCCAAATATGCTTTGCCAAGAGTAAGTTATCTTTACCCCACTCCATTCAACCTCTGAACCAAAAGGAAAAAGAGATATTTTGTCTGCCTGCATTTCAACTCGATTATTATTTTCCCTTGAAATGTACTTTATGCTGATTTCCTTCTTATTATTCAATGTAGAGTTCTAGAGAGAAGCAGTTCTTGTATGATATTGTAGCGAATGGAAGAAATGGGATTGATGTTGACAAGTGAGTAAACACTGCAAACTAGACCGGTGTTCATACTCCACCCCTTCTCTCATTTGCACAACCATACATTATACTGATTAATTGCTAGGATGTGACTTATTATATGTATTTGGCTTTCAGGTTTGATTACATTGTTAGAGACAGCCGGGCATGTGGGCTGGGATGCAATTTCCAGTTTCAAAGGTCTACTAGTACTGTATGTTCTTACAGATATGTGGGCTGGGATGCAATTTCCAGTTTCATAGCCTAATTTTCTTCCATCATCTTTGTAGATTGACGGAGACAATGAGAGTTATGGGAGATGAAATATGCTACCGCGCCAAAGATTGTAAGTAATTATCATTATTACAAAAAATAGTGTCTGGGTTGTGCTTGATCATCATTCTTATTTTAAATACTGGATCAATTTACAGATTTAACAATACACAAGTTATTTGCAACACGGGCTGATCTGTACAGAACTGTCTATACTCATGCCAAAGTGAAGGTATGTTTAGAAGATATTCATTCTCTCATTAGAACTTTAGAACCAGTTTTTTAATACTCTATTTATAAACCTACCTTCTTAGATGATTAGACACTTCTTTGTTTGTTGTCACACATTTTCAGGCAATAGAGCTCATGGTTGTAGATGCACTGGTGAAAGCAAATGGTTACTTGCATATATCATCTTATATAGAGGATCCTTCTGAATATTGGAAGGTTGGTGAACTGTTATTTATGGTTTAAATTTAAATCGTCCTTAAGAATGGGTATCCTTACACATCTTCACACTTGTGGGTGTAGCTAGATGACACAATATTAAAAACTATCGAGACAGCTCCCAACCCAGAGTTAAAGGAATCTAGGGAATTGATCAGCCGAATTAGGAGAAGGAATTTGTACCAGGTTATTGAAGTTTTAGATGATTGTTCTAATGGTTAAGCATTATATAAATGTGAGCAGTGTTGTTTTTAGCTCTTACAAGTTTGACTAGTTTTGATTTTTCAATATGATAGTTCTGTAATGAATATGCGGTTCCCAGAGACAAAATAGAATATTTCAAAGATGTCACCGCAAAAGATATTGTTTGCTCTCAGGTACTATATGCATTTTGCATTTTATGTTTTGGTAAACAACACCGATTTTGCATTCTTTACTTTCCTTTGCATAAAGTAGTTTAAGGCGTGCTTATATGTATCTCCCATAGGTAGGTGCAGGGAAGTCTCTTGATGAGGATGATATTTCTGTAAGCAATGTAAGGATAGATTTGACGCGTGGAAACCACAACCCTCTTGAGAAGTATGTGAAAACTAGATGACGATTATCTTTCTTTTTTTCAATTATTTGATGCTCTCACGGGGGACCCATTTTATAAACCAACCCAATCCTTCATTAACAACCTTTTCGCAAATGGATGCTGTGTTCATCCATCCCAGCAGATTTATTAGATGCCTTAGATGCAATCCAGTGGATTGAGCTAAAACACGGGATGCATCACTAACCCTCCATATAATACAAATAGAAATTTACCTAAATAGGACTAAAACATAATGACTTTCCCAATATAGGACCATATGTTTGTATTTCTCAATGTAAGACTTTTGGTAATTATCAAGTAGTCATTATTCAAGTAAATGTCCATTATTACTGGGCATTATTCCTCCCACTAGGTCATTATTAAGTTCTATTTAGGGAATAAAAAAGTTTAAGTCCTACATTGGGAAAGTCATTATGTTTTAGTCCTATTTAGTGCAAATTTTACTAATACAAATGGGTGGATTTGATCTAATCCATCATTATTAATTCTTAAAATATGGATTAAATAGATTTTACTTCGGATGGACTGGAAACCAGATAGATGGGGTGTACGAATTATTGTCACTTCAAAATTGCATATATTGTGCTCCGTAAATGTTATGCCTCACTTTTTATTAATATGTTTTTGTTTTTCTCTTCTTTGCACATGTTTGCTGTACCAGCATCAAGTTTTTCAAGGTATGCATTTGTCCGAGAACTTTTTTAAAATTTCTAATCTTTCATCTGTTCCCTTTCCCGTGTTCATCATTGGAATTGCTTCACTAAATGTTGTTATTATTGTAGGACTATGAAAGTGAGGAGAAATTCTCAATATCGGATGATCGGATCAGCCATTTGCTGCCAACATCATATCAGGATATGATAGTGAGAGTTTATTCCAAAAAAATGGAACTGGTATGTACTGCAGGATGATCTTATCCCTTTAAAAAAAACGATGCGGACTTTCTTTACCATGACATTTATTTACATATTTTGTAGGTAGGGGCCGTATCAGAAGCGTTTGAGAATTTTCAGCTGAAGACCTATGGAATCAAAGCTCAGGTTCATCCAACCCCCGAGAAGAAAAAACGCCGCCGCATAGATGATAAGTTAGTTTAGTCGCTCGCTCCCATTGGTGTCTCTTCCAGATCAGGTATATAGTTGCATAAGTATATGCTGTGTGTGATTTGAAAAAAGGTCTTGTCATTTGAGCAATTAGAGTTTTGATTTGTGTAAAATTAGGCTTGAAATGCTCGTTATATAATATTTTGATATTAATAATGATGTTAAGAGACTAGAGGAGGTTGGTTGATTAGTTAAGTCAACTTTGGATAGTTGAGGGATGAAGACCCTAATTTTCAAAAGCACTATAATTCCCAGCTTGGAAAAAGGATATATCCTTTTATTTCTCGAAAGTTTGTCAATTTTCTTTCTCTTCTCTATTAACAAAAGTTCCTTCATCTCTTTTCCTTTGTTATTACTATCTTCGTCCCTGAGTATTTGTCCAATTTTGACTTTTCTCGGAACTGTTTTTTATATGTTGTACTCCTTCTGTCCCATTTTAAATTGCATGTTTTCCTTTTTTTCTCCGTCCCAAAATAAGTTGCTTGTTTCTTGTTAGTGTAAACTTTTAAGAGTAAAATACCTAAACTACCCCTAAAATAAGTCACTCTTCTCCATCTTATCTTCTCATTTATCGTCACCCTCCTAAAAAGTAATGACAATTTCGGAAAGTCAACTTTATTTTTTCTCTTTTTTAAATATGCTCCAAAGTCAAAATGGGCGATTTAAAACGAGACAGAGGGAGTATATTAATTAGATAAAATAATATTTTGAAAATAGTTGATATAATAAATCTAATAAAACTAGTTTTGTATCAATATTTAATATCATTTTTTATTTAATTTGAGGTCAAAATTTATTAATTTTGACTGAAAAAAATTAAAAGTGAACAAATATTTAAGGACGGAGGGAGTATTTGAATTTTGAACTAGATATGACTGACAATGGTCAGAAAAAAGTCAGAACATATCACCTCTCATAATCGGGACAAGATAATTATGCAAAATTAAAAAGATTACGGGTATAAGAAATTTAACCAGAGGGATTTGATTAGGTAAAAAGGGTTTCAATCGGATCATATATTTCTAGACGAGCGAAGTTCTCTACGTAACAATTTTGGTGTGGGATGATGCATGCAATTTGATTTGAGCTGTTATCTCAATAATATTAAGTTTTGAATAAAATTTTTGTGATTCAAAAACAAAAGTGGGTTTTGAATCTGGCACAATTTGCTTAAAAATGGATTAAATCTGATTGAATTCGAACTAGGCCTAAGTGCCTAACTGGTCTACAACGGCAAGTCTTTTTTCCCCAAATGAAAATACCTTCATATAAAAAAATTAATTACAATGACAAAACCTATCATTCTCTTTCATGTCATAAATTTTAAAAAAAATATTATGAAGGAAAATGTACGGACTATTCAGAAAAAATTAGTTTCATTGCGGGAGAGAGGGAGTAATGTAGATTAATACTTCGTATGATCATATAATGCATACTTATTATGGAGTGGATATTATGTATGGTTATTGCGAAGTTCATCACACATTTGGTTATATCTATTCTTTTGTGTTAAATAGACAAATTTACCATTGATGCTTAATATGGGGAAAGAAAGAAATGAAAGGACAAAAGTGTCCATTTCTAAATAGTAGAGTGGATTTAGCCAATTAGGGGGTGGATTCATCATCACCCTATGTGTATAATGCAAATACTAGATCACCCAATCAGGGAGTAATATAAATTTAAATATTTAAAAAATAAATATTCGTGACGCTTTGTGTCGAATCGATCTTCCGTCTCAAACATACTAGATCATGAAAATCCATTCCCCAACTTAAACTTGCATCTTATATTATGAGACTAAGCATTTTATATTTTCATATTTAAGTAAATAGTGCTGCGAAAAGTATTAATATTGACAATATTTAAGTTTGGAGTAAATAATACGGACTACTCCGTAGCTTTAAACAAAATAGCACATCTAACTTCTTTCTTACTTTTTGAAATTTTGGACAGTTAATGCAGCAAAGCATCAAGGGTCAAACAGAATAAGCTTCTATGCTTATATTACCTCTCAAAATATCTTTCACAATAACACAATTTCATTTTCTAAATATTACTCTTCATCCACAAATTTTCTCATTCACTATTCACAGGTCACTTTGTTGGCCTATTTTTGTTATCGATTTGATAAAATAATATAGTCATGTCACATCTAATTTTGTAGATTTTTTGATGTAGAAGTTTTTAAATATATAATTTTTATTTTTTAATTCCATATCATTTTTCATATAAAATGATTTAAAAATAACTTCAGTCAAACATTGTAATGCGCAACAGGGAGATAATTGTTGGACGGAGGGAGTATTTCTTTTATCATAAATCTCAATGGCACAATTTCATTCTACTAATAATTTACCAAACACAATAGATAGGGAGGAGAGTACCGAGCAAAGAAAAGAAAGAATTTTCTGCTGCATTGCACTGATCTCTACAACCGTTAATTGGATGACGATGTTGTGAAGGTGAAAAAAATAACAATCTTACAAATTAACCAAGAGAATGAAAAAAAAGCGAGGCTAAAAGGAAAATGAGTCCTCTCGGTTTCAAAAAAGGTTGAAATAATCCATAATTTAGTTCAAGTGAGCCATCATAACTAACCGGCAATCTTATAGGTTGGGTTGGCAAGGTTGTCGAGGCCAGAGACTACTTGCATAGATTCGATGACGTCTCCAACTTTGAGATCTGCCAACAATTCTTCATTTTCTACCACGTACCCAAACACCGCATAGCGTCCATCCAAGATATTGGCATTGCTAGGGGTCAGCTCACTTTCTTTCAGCAGCCAAAATACTTGACTTGACCCGGAATTACTCTCAAATTCCTGTTTTCATCATTAAAAACGAAAATATCAAGAAAAAACGACACTTGTGAAATGATTGTATTTCGTATATTGTATACATCATCATCATTTGATAATCATGGGAGCTTACATCTCTAGCCATGGCCATTGTCCCAAAAGCATTGAATGGGAGCCTCGTTTGTGCCTTAAATAGACCAAGCTCCTAGTATGATGCACAAGTTCATCAAATATTACATGAAGCCATAAAGCAATGAAACTAAGGGCACGTTTTTAAAAAGTTACTTGGCTGAAATCGCTTGATAACTTCAATAAAAGGAAAAGCATTGGTAAGCATCTATTTTGGCCAAAGAAGTAATCAAAGGCTATTTATTATGCCTGCTATGCATATTCTGCTAATACAGAATGAACCGATTATGACTACCAATCCGAGCCTAAAGATTTTTTCGGGATGAATAAGTAAAACCAATAGTTGCAAACCTACTTCCAAGGTGGAGCCATAAAATGGTACTTTCTCCCCAATCACCATAATTTCAAGAGGTATAGTTCGTGTTTTCTCCGTGCTGGGGTCAATAAAACCTTCCGCTGGGCCTTCAGGATCACCGGTTTGTACTACAAAGCCATCAGCTGCAGAAAATCCAGTTTAACACATCAGTCACTTATTTAGTACGAAGAAAACATCTAGATCTAATACATCAATATGTGTGCATGGCTTTGTAGTGTTTTTGACATATATACCTCTTTGAATCTCCATGCCATCATAGAAATGCCTTTCCACCAAATCCAAAAAATTCCCAGAAGTAACAGGAGCATTATAACCATCTAGAACAATACGGAAGATGCATTCATCAAGGTTGGGGTTATCCTTAACTTTGACCTTCATGTCAACAATCGCTCTTCCCTTCAGCAATGGCCTATTTTGATACTCTTCAGGCACTTCATATGGGAAATCATCCACCATATCCTCTTCAACACTGCAGAAATCCAATGCGCCAGGAAGATCTCAGCTGCAGTCCACGGCAAGCGTTCAAATGAGAATTGCAAAATTTTGGAAGTTAAGGTTTTTCATTTCATTTTTTTCAAGGTCCCATCTGCCTTCTTTACCCGTAACGCAAACGGAATCACCTCATCCCCCACCCCCAGTGCATGGGGCTATAGATATAGAACCATTTGACATTCATTTATGGCTTGTTGGGAACTTGGAAATTGTTTGGGGATAAAACTAGAAAGGAAAATAGGGTGGAGATATGGAAGGAGTAAAAATATGGGGACAAATAAATAAAATCTGCTTCAACTCGAGAAATCATTATTAGATGTTAGTTGAAACTCAATTTATCAAATCATTTATACGGAGTATTAAATAAAGTCTAAGGCATCTAAATATATGTGAACTTTTTAAAAGGTCTGACCAAATTTAATTTTCCTTGCTACTCCATATTTTCAAAGGACTAAGGCAAAACCAAGCATTAAAAACTATTTTCCTACGTATTTATTTTTCTTAACCATTATTGGAGTTCCACACATAGCTTAACCATTAAAACCACTTTCCTCAGTATTTACATCAAGACATTGTCTAACCCCTTCAAACCTTCCCTTGTTTCCCCTCCAAGACCTTCTGAAACCCTCAATCTAACCTGACCCCTAAGGTTCATTAGAGCCTCAAGCTCATCAAATAAGACTACATGGCAGTTGCCAATAATGTCAGTTGTTCCGATAAGCATGAGATGGTGAATTAACCTCTTTTCTACATGCACTTACTTTCCGACATAGTTAAGCAATTCCTTCTGTTTGGGAGCAATAGCATCCCGGTCCTTATCCTCAAGGATGATTTTTTGAAGCTCCTCCAAACCAACTTCAAGTTTGTCAAGCATTTCAGTCCCATGTTCAACCTTTGACTTTGCCAATCCTGAAATAATCGAAGTCTTCCCCTGTTTGAGGACCTGGGATGCCTGCCTTACATTCTACAAAGCTCATAACATAACAAGCATGAAAATTAAAATTCCAATCAATGAATGGATAATGAGATGGTTTCTTACTCTCTCAGCAGAACCAAGGGATTTGAGACCAGGCAGCTTGAGACTCTCAGTGATTTCTTCAATGGGCCTCTGAACTTCTCTTATAGCTTTGTTGTCGATAGGTAATGCATATCTCAACAGGGCCCCCGGATCCTTAATCGGAGGCCCAGATATCAGCACGGACAAATCTGGCAAAGCTGGCTGACTGCTGGCGCCTGCTTGCCCCCCTGGGAATCCACTTAACAACAAGCCTGCAGCTAGCAGTACAGAAATGGCGCATTTCTTCAACCTTGAAAACAACTCGCCTTCCTCGTCGTCCCTCTGTACTCAAACGATTACCACATTTCAATCACCAGAGCTTAGCAGCAAAAACAAAAGGTGTACTGTATATAAATCGCCAATTCATCTACGAATCTACGATTGTATATTAAGGAAAAAAAACATGCCTTATTATGAACGGAGAGTCGAAACGGCGGAGAATTTTTCCGAGAAAAACGCGGCGGAGCAGAGCGGCGGCAAGTGTAGAAGAGCGTCGGACGAGCAGACCGGATGAATCTGAACAAAGGACTGCGTTTTGTGGGCTTGAGCGTGGAAGGTGAGATTGAGGAAGAATAGCTGTGGTGACATGAAATGAAGGATGAAGCCATTGAATTGGGGGGGATGGATTTGGGAAGGAGGAACTTCAAAGGATTGGATACATTTGGCTTTGGAGAATTCGGGGAATGCCTAAAATGAGTTGGTATATGGTACATAGGTACCTAGAAATAAGTACAACACGGCAGTACTCATTTTGAAGTAAAGTAGTACTCATTTTCGTACAAATATAAATATTCATTTTGGAATTCGTACTCATTCTTAAATAACACAGTACTCATTCTGAAATAACACAGTACTCATTCTGAAATAATATACTCCGTAATACTCATTTATTATATCCAATTAGAGAAGCTTGGAAAAATTGAATGTAAGAGCACCTACTTGCTGTAGAACTAGTAGAGTTTTCATTGGGCAGCCTCCCCATCGCAAAGTGCAGAGAATACGCTACTTCAGCTAATTAATACGTATTAGAAAAAATCGAAGGAGAAGGGATCTCAGATCTGTTTCATCTTTCAGATCTTTTACAGAAAGCTCCTCTTCAGCTCCATTCTCCACCGCCCCATTATCGATTGGATCTCAAATTTATTTTCGATCCTAGCTTTTTCGATCTTCTTAACCGTAGGCGCGCCTATTTAATTGCCGGCTGTACTAAAAATTAGGTACAGCCGGCTGTACGGTATAATTTGCAGCCTAAAATGGATAAGAGGATGAAGTTGTTTTACTCCAGTTTAAACAAAAATCTTACGTCTAAATAAATTTTAACCGTTTTTTTTTACTTTTAAACATTTTTTTTAAATTCTATAAAAATCAAACATTTGACATATTTTTATTTATAATGTAAGAAATACTCGTTTTGTATCTTCTTCTGTACATAAATGATCAGATAATGTGATAGTTGAAAGTTACAAAAAAAAATCGAGAATGCTCCATAAATAAATTTCATAAGAATACTTTCATTGATTTGGTTTTTATTCGTATTAAACTTGTTCAACATGCAATTCAGTGTCTCATCTAAAAATAAAATCTTCATTTAATTTTTCAGTCTTTAATTTAACACTTTAATCTTTAATATTTTTATTTATATATAATTAAATGTAAGAATAAATTCTATAACTAATATATAATTACTAGATAATGTTTCATATTTAGTACTCAATTATAAATATTATAACTTTCAAAAATTATTTCATAAACAATCCTTTGTGCCAAATATGACAAAATATTTTTTTCATATGGAATAGTATAAAAATTGAGAACCATTTATATAATACTCCCTCTGTCCCATTTTATAACGCCTGCTTCGGTTTACGATGTTTGACTGAAATTATTTTCAAATCATTTTATATGACAAATAGTATAGAATTAAAAAATAAAAATTACATATCAAAATACTACATCAAAAGATCTACAAAACTAGTAGAGACAACAATATTTTATTTTATCAATTTGCTAACGAAAATAGAGAAAGAAAGTGAATAAAGTTTGACCCTGTGAATAGTGAACAGACATTATAATTTGGGACGGAGGGAGTACTAAATATGGAAAAACGCATGTAATTAAAAAACATTTTATAAAATTTACTTTAAACTTTATTACTTTGATATGGTTAAAAAAATACGGAGTATTTTTTTTGGATTTTAAATCAAAGTTAACAGATTTAAAAATGAGTTTACACATTCGATTGCAACTTGCAAGTGTTGGAAAAATGTACTGTACTCCATAGTAAGGTGGTATTCCTGCTAGCGTTACACAGAAATTGCACACATCCCAAATAGACTCAAATATGAACCTATATAGATAAGATCACCATCCTCAAGATACGACCCAACAGAGTGCCACGAGAATAAGGTCACAAGTCATTCATGATTTGTTTTTGAAACTCGGTGAAACAAATTAGATTTTAATTTGAGACAAATGAAGTATATATGATATATCATCATTACATGAAATCAGGGAGTTAATGTGGGGTGGGTGGGGGGGGGGGACAACATATTTGTATGAATATATAAATATATAAAAATGTTAACCTCCCAGCTCACTTGGTAGGTGTTTCAGGACTCCTTATTCAGGAGGCAAGTAACTAACGGGCTAATTCTAAAGGAAGACGACATTTATAAAATAAACCTGTTACTATAAATACTAGTCACAAAAAAAACTGGGCCCAACAAAAAATTAAAACCACAAAAATAAATGTCAAAAGGGAAAGATCACTTGCATATTCATCACCTACGTCATCCAGCAACTGCCAGAAGGTATAAGAACTGCATGATTATTGAAGATCCTTCCTTTTCTTGGCTGTTACTTTCTTGCCTGGTTTAGTCTTTTTAGCTGCAACCTGTTCATATTTGATAGCTGCATCCAAGGAGTATATACGCAGAGCAAGGGAAGACAGTGTGGATATCGTTACGGCTGCTGAGATTGATGACCAGAACCACCACGAAGTGCTCAGGTACTCCGACTTTATCGATTCTTCAAACACGATCAATGCCTGAACCATCTGAATCATGCATGCCCAGGTATTGAAGCCATGTGAGATGCATTAACAGAAATTATTGAGTCGTCATATAAATTTGTCTGAATTTGCAATACCAAGGAGACTACAATAAAAAATTACTGTCTTGTCATGTTAAGTTACTGATAGGCAGATTGAAATTTTATAATCACACGAATGAATGAATGAGCTAATTTTTATCCATCCTTTATAATTCTAATAAATGAATATATTCTAACCATTTCCACTCATAATTCCATGGTTTCGCAAAATGGATCGCACTCTCTTTCATTAATTGATCATGCACTTTTGTAAAAGTCCAAGAGGATACATGTGCATGCAACGCCACCACCACTGAAACCCGTATAATCCCAACTTTGTCAGGGTCAGGGTCGGGGGGAGGGGGGGTTCATGTTGTACACAAACTTACTCCTGTAAAAACAGAGGGGCTGGTTCCATTAGACCCTTGATGTATTGATGCAGTTAGCCATTTACTATCCAAAACTTCATTTAAAGTAAGAAGTGGGGGAAGTTTAATGTCATTTTTAACTTAGTCCATTATTCACATGAAGCTAAAAAGAATTGTAAAAAATGACTCCGTTAACTCCATTGGCAATGGACATGAAACATGTGCATGCATATTTGGAAAATGTGGCAGAGATAGAGATAGAATAGGACAGGACTAACCTCATATATTGTCACAGCAGATTTAACAAATGCACGCCAGGTCTGTCTCCTTTCTATTTGTGATTTTGACGTCCTCAGTGCTATTTCAGGAAGTGCAGCATCCATGTCCAGTAAATTAATTTTCAGCTGCCTCAAGATCTGAGAAGCTTCACCACCTACCACAGGCCTTAATGCAGAATTTGAAACAATTAAGCATTTGACACTTTCCAACCTCGAACGCATTCCAGATTCTTTATGGCCCAACGTGTCACTTTGTTCCACCAATGCTTTTATTCTCCCTGGGAACTGTTGAGGCGGGATATCAGGCTTCATTATATGTTCTGTGTTGTGGTTGACATCGGGGCAAGGAATATTATCTTGAACTTGAACTAGCAATGAAGCGGGATCACTTAGATGAGGGAGGAGGGATGGAACAAAGGTTGGAGTTCCCTTAGAACCTATAAGGCCAATCTGTGCAACCACTTCCTTCATAGAAGAATCTTTGATTACAAATTTGGAGCAGATATCTTCCAAGTTATACGGACAATCAAGTCCATCAAATTCATATCGAACAAACAGTGAATTTGACACTTCGAAACACTCGCTTATAGGTCCCTGAGCTTTTGATTTTATTACCACGCCATTCTCTTTGGGCCCTCCTAAACCTAAAGAATATATGCACTTAGCCTGGACATGAAACTGAGGCTCCCCTTCAGAGACAAAGGTTTGATGGCAATGAATGCAATGGTGTTTGAAAGATAAAATTGGCTCTAAGCATTTACATCGGTAGATTCCATTATCTCTTTCAAATGCATTGTCCCCTTCCCTCTGCTGCTTGCAGAATTCTTCTGTAGCTTCCAACTCAACGGCAGAACCATACTTAACTCCCAATAGCCTGGTAGCTCTAGTTGCAAGATTATTACCACATAAAACTTCATCTTGGGGTGAACTAATTGACTTAGCAAACTGAGGATGATCAGTCCTCTTCTTTTGCCAACACAAAATGGACTCCTTCAACTGTCTTTCTGGTGGATAATCATCTTTCAGAAATTCTAAAACCTTTTGAATCTCAGAGTCAGTTTCATAACAAGACCAGGAAGAATGAACTGAGATCTCTTCATAACGCTCATACCAGAAAGGACGCAGATCATTAGAACCACTTGGAGTTATGTTGTCTCCTGGCTGCAGTCCCACATTCTCATTGACAACCATACACGGTTTTGCATCTGTATTTGATAGAGCCCAATACAATCTCCCTGCAAAATCAATGCCTAGAAACTCACCCCGACAAGACACTTTCTGTAATTGTTTCTGCAAATTGGTAATGGAGTTTAAAGTTTGTCCAAGATTATCGCCATCCATGTTTTTAGAAGCATGACATATCTCTATGTCATCATGATTAGGAATATAAGGATGATTTCCTGCATGCATTTCAGAGATATCTTCATATGTGGCATGTTTATTCACTTCATTCAGGCCTTTAGTTTCTTCTTCATATGGAAGTACATTCATATTCTGGCCAATGGAAGAAGAATTGGTAGAAGAACTCCCATGTACTTGGCCATCAATATCCATTAGAGAAGCACCTTCTGCATCATCTGCATCCATGGTTTCAAGACATTTACCATTAACAAAATCACAAGTCTTTAAGCACTCAATCAGCAAAACATTTGGTGGATCAACACATCTTTGACCATCTGACTCAAAAATGTGCAGATATTAACTACGGAGTATTTTCACAAGGATTACCTGTAAACATATCATCATAATCATTTACTGCAACATCACATGAACCAACCATAAGAGAGCTATAATCAATGTGTTTGGCTAGAAAATTTTCTCTTTGTTTCAATGCCTTCAATTCCTTCAAAGCAAAACGCAATTTCTGATGCAACTTGACAGAGCCTTCTGCAGAGCGTTCTAGGTGCATGCGGAGGAGAGCTGAGTTCAACAACTCATCACAAAGGAACTTAAGCAGGGCAGTTCTCTGCATGCATTTGGAGGAAAAGGTTTAGATGATGGACTCCATCGATGACTGAGATATACAATGTGTCAAAAAAAATATGGAATCAAATGAATGCTTTTGATCGGCCCAAACTACCACTCTAGCATCACAAGCAGTTGATGACTAAGTTCAAGGTAGGTTCTGGCATATATTAGGTGCCAAAAAAGTAATATAATATTACTGAGTAAATATGAAATCATTTATGTTTTTGAGACATAGACATTATAGAATAAGGTGCAGTCACAATGGAGGCAAATATATACTTGTCCTGGTGCAATACGAGTTGAGATATAAACACAAGTTGCCTACTTCACATATAATGTCCGTTATCAGAAAATACAATGGCTATCCATATCCAGTTCTGAAATCAATGACCGTCATTCAATTTAGGCACATTATTTTATCATTCAGTTTTTAGCACCGTTCAACATCATTCATAAAACATAAACTCCCTTGCCCCTGAAATAAGAGTCACACTTTTTACTAATAAAATCATTATTACAGAATACCTCTAACCTCTTTATAAGGATGAATGTAGCAATTAAAAACAGAAACACATTCTCAAGTGAAAAATTAATTGATTTCAAGTTTTAGGGCAATAAAATTGTGTAACCACCTCTCGATGCGGACACAACACCAGACATTAAGCGTAACAAATAAAAAGCAAAAAAAGAAAGCTACCTCCGCAATATTTAACTCCCAATACTCCTTTTTTCCCATTAGAGTTGCCAGATCTTCCACTGGTACTATATAGGCATGGGGTAATTCACCGTGATGTTTTTCCGGCTGTTGGTGGATAGCTGCAGTCTTTGTGTATGCGTCTGAAACTATATTAACATTTGCAACACATGATGGGCAATACCAATTCCCACTGGGAATCCGAGCAAGCGGGGGACTCAAGCAATATGTGTGATACTCAGCATCACATGTATCACATAATAGAACACTTTTATCATCATTGTCAACACCGCATACTTTACAAACTCCATCCTCCCATGGGGCTTTAGGAATTTCTTCACAGGAAAGAATCTCCTTTATCATCTTCTCTAAACTGGCTTCCATAGAATGCTGTTTCCTACAGTTGGCCAACTTCTGGTGGAGAGTTACAACCTATGCCAAATTACACAAATGAATAGATGTCATTCTTAACTGTATATCTAACAAAGTAACAGCTATAGTTTGATCATTTCCAATCATGTGGTTTTGATTGATTGGAAATTTTCAGTAAAACAAAAAATAAAAGCAACAAAAATGCACTTGGGAAAAATTATCCAGAAACCACCATCTCAGATCCCAATAAAATCACCAACATGGAAAATAAAACACTCCATGCAAGACAAAATTGCTGCATTATACAAAGCAATGTGTCAGAGAAGTCCAACTATGATTTAATGACATCTCTACCTATCATTGCAGTCTAGTTAGACAACTTTTATATACACAAGTGCATTCTATAATTCCTTAGATTTGCAACTCTCTTGACAATCCAATATTTATAAGGTTACCATTTTACTATTTAGTAAGAAGATCTGAAAACATTTAATCTCAGGTGGTGAGGGCATATTAGTAGGACTGTAGGAAATGAATGCAAAAGAAGAAAGCATGCAGAGAGAGAGAGAGAGAGAGAGTCTGCTTACTTCCTTTTCATACAAAGCATTGAAATCATTTGCCAAGTTTTCTGCTAATTGAAGCAACTCTGGTTGCTCTTTAAATGCAAGAAAGACATTGTTCCACACCTAGAAATTACAGAAAAACTTTTTAAAAGTAAATTGGCAGCCAAAAAATAATAATCAACGCACACTCACACTAGCAAATGCTCAAGTGCTTTATGCATATTATTCAGTTTAAAATTGATTTGACAGCACTAATTTAGGTAGCTGTTGTCATTCAATAATTTGTCTAGTGCTATATTTAGAAGTACAGAATAAGAAAAATAACATTGACTTGTAAAGGCAGACTTAGTGAAGCAGTAACTTCATGGAAAATGTTTGTACTTAAAGCATGAATCCTTTAAAACCTTTATAAAATCAGATACAAAAAAATGACATGTGAAGGGAAAATACTCAACAAATTGAACTGGCAAGTGGCAATAGACTGAATAAAGTAATAAAATCTAAGCAGACAAACATTTGGAAACCATTGCAAACATACCTCACATACATCCTCATAGAAAGCCATGTGCATTCCATCATAAGCATTTGCTGCCAATCTCTGATCAATGGTTCTAAAATCAAGAGGACGTGAAACCATTCCTGGAGACCCGATAGTCCCACCGTCACTGTTGTAACTTGATATCCTCTTGCCTAGCAAATTGCAGCAAACCTTTCTTTGATCAGCAGCCATTGCTTTCCGCAGAATAAGCCGGCACTGCTTCATCAGTAAGCCGGAGATTGAGATGAACTTTTTCTTTTTCTCATTAACGGGCATATGAGGACTATATTCACCATTTGCTCTCTCAAGAACAGATAGGACAGCTCTCTGTTTCAAGACCAGAAACCAGTGAGGATTACAAGCCATTGGATGTGAGGATAGAGCATACAAAAAAAACATTGGGCCTTTTGTGTGTGATGAAAAGCTTATAGACTATTAGACTTCTTGAACTGAATGAGTTGAATGTAGTGAAAAAATCCCTATTCTGTATCTTTCCTTTTTCTAGAATAATGAAATGAGTTGATAAAGTAATAAACAAATATGCATCTCACACTAGAAGTCAAATGGTCTATAAGTTTTTTGTTTCATTTTGAAAGATCTTGAAAGGAAAAGATATGTATCTTTCAGTTGGTTCTATGCTTGACCTTATAGAACCCGATGCACTATTGGGATTGCTTGAATCTGAGCAAGAAGACTGCCTTGTCCAACAAAAGTGCATGACTACATGCTAGCCTATATATAAGAAACAACTCCTGATGGATTTGTATATCTATTGTAATGAGTGTAACGACTAACTAAAGGAATTCATAAACGAATACTCTCTATTCCATATTCATTTTTTATGAGTTGTCCCTGTTCTAAATCGTTTCTTTTTCGAAGTTCAAGTGAAATGAACTTCATAGCTTGAAAAAGACCTTGTCCATTAAACTAGAAACTACTAGGATCCGCACTTCCCTAGCCTTTTCCCACATTAAACGGAAATGCTTTCTTTTCCTAAGAGGTCTAGGCGAGCTCTAGAAGATCTTACCCCAATTCTTTCCCGGGTGATGCCTCAATATCATACCAGAATTGTGAAAAAAAAACTTTTGAGTAGGGGCAAAGTCTGCGTACACACACCCTCCCGAGACCCTACACTTGTGTGATCCAACTGGGTTGTTGTTGTTGTAATGTGAAGAAAACTCAAAACTCTTATGCTAAAAGGAGAATGGTTCAAGTGGAAGAAGTTAAATTTGCTGGTATGGTATGATAAATTGTTCAGAAGGGGATCCCCGACAGCTTCAGAAATGGCAGCAGTGGTATCAGATAATTGAGGGAGGCTGCTTTTCTAATTTTGTTTAGAGGAATTATTTCTATCAAAACATAGATGTGATTCCAAATGGATCATTTCTCAGCTCAACCGTATATTGTATATGAAGCAGTAGCAATTTGATGTGAATAAATGAAGGTAAAAAAACTCAAATTTGATATAAATTATTATGAATAAAAGCCACAGAGCTGTTCTGCCTGTTCATGTCCTAAAGATTAAAGTCCAACTGCATGCCGGATATTTCCTAACAAAAGCTCTGAATAGTTCCTTTCATTTCTGTTCTCAAAACATAGAGAGTTGTGAAACATAAAAGAACATCTAATCTTTAAAAACTGAAGTAACTCCAATCCTTCATCCTGAATCAAGCAGAAAAGAAAGCTTGCTACCTTTGTAGGCCCAGAGGCATTTCCCTTGTACACTTCCTTGCTAATAGAATGCTCTAAGATCTTTCTCGCCCATTCTGGTGGACTTCCCTCCATTGCATTAAAGATGCACCTCTTTATTCTTGCACCTACATTTGTGGGCAGCTTCCTGGCAGGCTCAAGGGCTTGAACCCAATCTGGAACACTCGCACTCACTGTAGCATGCTCTTCCAAGCATTTCATGTCAATATCATCATCATCATCTACAGCTAGACGGTCGCTCTCTTCATCCAATGAACCAAAAATTCTCTTCATAGCCTCTGCTAGGAACTGATAAGAACACAAATTGATCCATCAGAATCTACAAGACTAAAAGCCTCAACCAGGCAACTTGAGTATACAAAAGTTGAATCACATGCACAACGCTCCTAAACAACATGAATCTGACAGAGATATACACAGCCACATCCAACTTTCAGAGACGAAAATCCTATGGAACTAAACCCAGTCAACAGGAGAGTGATTGACAGCTATCCCTCAAAACAGGTAGTACGATGTGTTAATGTCCGTACACCATGGGAATTTATTTTAAAATTATAAAAGAGATCAAAGATCTATAATATGATTTGTGAAGAGCATTACAAGAACAGAAAAATATTCCCACGATCTGAATATAAGAACCTCTGTTTTTATCCTATGGAACAGTCAATGGTGCAAAATAGGATGATTACATATACAAAGCAGATATTAAATTCACCTACATTCTTACCCACGCATCTGCTTCTATTCCTGCTACACCAGTCAAAGAGCCACATAATGTACCACCATCGCCTTGTAAACAGCGGAATATTTGTGCAGTATCATGAGTGGTAGTTTCTGTTGAGTCGATGTGCCCATTCACTGACAACATCGATAGAGCGTATCTCCGAGACAATTCTGGCCATGTTAGTTCATTACATGGAAGCATAGGTAGTTTGTTTCTTTTGGAAGTAGTATCATAGTCCAAATCCTTCTTTCTCCCACGCTTTTTGGGTTCACTAATATCAAAATTCAGATAGCCAACTGCTGCAACTTTTGTTTGAAGATCACTTATCAGAATTTGCAACATAGAGATAACAGCCATAGGCAAGGCAGAACCTGAGCATTTGCTAGACTTAATCAACTGTAGCTCCATTGGAAAACCTTTCTCCATCAATTTTGGTTCCTTTTTGACAACTGAATCTGGATTTTTGATATCTACTTCTGGACCATAACTGGAACTTGATACTGAAATGTGTCCTTTGGTGCCAGCAATCTCGTTTTGAATTAGAAATGGAGTTTCGTGGATTTCCCCTTCAACCTTCTTGAGAAAAAGCGCTCCATGATGCCATCGATTCATTAGTTCTCCCTCAATATCTTCAAATGTGAGAGGCTCTTTTAGACCTAACAATTTGTAGAAGCGCCAAAAAAACTCGAATACCTAAAGTGCAACAAAGAAAAGAATTGTACAGGCTTCCAGATATTTATCTTGGTCTGAAGAGGGCTAACCCACTATGAGTGTTCATATTAAATTATTAAAAATCATATATTTGAAATGCTACTTCTAACCTGAATTGCATCCCCAAGAAAGAGGGAAGGCATTGTGGTGCTAAAAGACCTCCCACGAGGAAGAGAGCAGGTATCTGACAGGTCCTCATCAATCCTTCTAATACTCACTTCATTAAAAGTTCGTAAACCAAGTGGTGTGGATCTACCATCTTTGTTCTCAGCTTCTATAGCTCTAACCTCTAGGAGACCATTTCCAACAGTAATGGATGACGAGAATGAACTCCTCTTATTCAAAGGAACATAGCCAAAAATGTCTCTGATGTCCTGCTTTTGCTCTATGATTTCTTGTACAAATTCAGCATCAAGGCCAAACCTGTCTTGATCTAGCCACTTCAGTAACTCTTCAGCCACCACTTCATGCTCCTTGTCAGCTTGAATAAGATGAGGAATGTTGAGGTTGTATGGAAAACCATAAAAATGATCTAAAGGTGTATATTTCAATGCAACTTCTCCATTTGTAACATCATAAGAAGATTTTGACTGGTCTAAAGCATGATTGCACAAGAGCTTAAGAGCACCTATATGGGTATATACTTCACGGAAAACATTCAGGATTTTATTGGACATTGTTCTCCATGCCAAAGCAGTAGAGCATGCTTCAACAGAGAATATGTCAGCATCACACATAAATGGTGAACAGTCAGAAAAAGAACCCTGACATCTTTTACAAAATGAATTTCTCTCGACAGGTATGGCACGTGATCCTTGCATGTTCGAATGATCATTGGAACTATGGCCAAGACAGGATAAAACATCCTTTTCCAAGGGAGCCGGTGCTTCTTCAAGCATTGAATATATGTTCAAGTCATCCATAGACTGGGAGGGCAAAACATAACTTCTCTCATTTGTCCTATCATGTTTGGATTGATATAGGATTTTCATTGGATCTGGAATAGGTAATGTGGAGCATGGACTCCTTGTGACTTTAAACAGTGGCCCAGAGTCACCTCCATCCAGTACATGGCATGTGAAAAGTGATCCCGTGACCTTATCATGCCAGCAGGAACTATAACCAACAGGCCAAATCTGATTCTCACAATGATAAGAGTGTCTAGCATCAACTTTTCCAACCGAGAGAACATAGAAATCTCCATACTGAATAGGGAGTCCATTCTGTAAAAATACAAATACTCATTTAATCAGCCATCAACAGGACAGCTAAAAATTAGGTTTGTGCATGAGAGAAATTATATGAAGGCAATAAACACGGGCACAGTATAAGACTAACATCATATTTTCCAGTTCCACATTGTGAAGGCATGTTAGCTATAATTGATTTAAGATAACTGTCAACTTCTGAAACTGACCATAATCTTTTCCCATCTGGAGAAACATAAACTGGACATAGCAATCCTGTGACAGAGTTATGGTCAAATTCCACGCGCCACCCTTCCGCAAGCAACTCATTTTTTCCCTTAAGATACTCTTTAAGGTCTTGCAAATATGTTGCGCTCTGATCCTTGGTAGATGATCCCATGGTTGTATTATTTTCTTCAATGAGGCCTTTCAAACTGGTACCTACAGCCCCAGAACTTGGGTGCACAAACTGGGGCTTCAATGAATCAGTTGCTAGTTGAGATCCAAAACTGTTACAAAAAAAAGCAACATGTTCGTAAGTAGACCAAGCATATTAAAATGAACAATATCATCACCTGGAATGTGTTTTTCCTAATATCAAAATCATTGAAGCATGAAAAACTTGTATAAATGCAGTATTATTTGTCTCAAATAAAGAAGTACAGTAGCAAAATCCAATGGGATCAGGGATCCATTTCCTTACCTGTTGCAGCATTCTCCATTCGCATCACCCTGAGGCGATCCACCATTCACATCTAAAGCAAAACCAGTGCCCAGGCGCCTCCTTTTGTTCCTCCATCCCAAATGCCAATGATTACTCCG
Organism: Cuscuta campestris; assembly: GCA_900332095.2. Taxonomy (NCBI): domain Eukaryota; kingdom Viridiplantae; phylum Streptophyta; class Magnoliopsida; order Solanales; family Convolvulaceae; genus Cuscuta; species Cuscuta campestris. The sequence continues at coordinate 289,353 of OOIL02001215.1, forward strand.
CCTTCCACTGCCTGAGCACTTCCTGCACATCCATTCCTCCAATTTAGATGCCTCTACCTCCGTCATCCCCGAGCAATGGACATGAAACCCTCGCTCACAGCCGTCACAAACCACCACACACCCCTCTGCTTCCGGCCGGCCGCACGCCTCACACATTGCAGCACCGTTCAACTCCCGTGGGAGCTCTGCTGGAGCGCCGGAAGGCAATATGGAGATTGCGTGGAAGCTTTTAACAAGCAACTCGGCGCTTCTGGCCATAATTAGGTTCTCAGTTGAAGAATCCCCTGGGGGGACTTCACGCCGATTGATTGCGAGATCGGAGCTCGCCGTCTCTGAGTTCGTGCGATGTGAATCTCTGTGTTCCATCGTCGTCTCCATCTTGCATCTGTCAACTCTGCATCAAACGAGCAACGATCGAAAAAAATATACTGTATAGATGTATCGATGAAGCTACTGGAAGAATGATAACAGAATTTGTGTGTGCAGAGAAAAAAAGGAGGGAAGGAGTTCGTTACGATTGCGCTTTTTGCTACGCAAGAAACCGCCGCCCAAATCTGCGGGATCCCAAGAGTCCGCAAGGAGTTGCGACTTCGTACGAAAAAGGACTTCAAATCTGAACGAGCTTGTTCCCATGTTATAGTTTTGGGCTAAGTTCCATCCATGGGCTTGGTCTGTGTAATTAGTGGGCTCGTTTGTTTGTATTAGTCACTACCGTGGGTTTGGTAATTAATACTCCGTACTTCTTCTATCAATTTACTCCGTATTATTTATAGAATTAAACTACATTGATTATTTGTAGAATCAAATTTTCACATTTTTTATTTATTTTCCCTTTCCATTGAGAAAATAATATAGCTTTGTCACATATTGTTTTTCAAGAATTTTGATGTAGTTTCTAAATATATACTTTCTCTATCTTAAAAATATATTTTTATTTTGACTTTCAAGAAATTTAAAGAAGAGATATTTTTGTGTTAACTTTTCAAAAGTATTTTTTATATGATAGATGAAAGTAGAATGTGACGTGTAGATTATTAGTAAAAGATATGATGTGATAGATATGCTTGGAATTAATATGGGTAAAAGTCGGTTTTAATAGAAATGTAAAGAATTTCATGAGACAATTAAAAAGGGGGAAAGAATTTTTGGCACGCGGGTAAATTTTAGGGTTAATTCCAAAAATAATTCTTTATAATGAGAGGTTTTCTCAAATTAGTCATCAATAAACAATAATTACCAACATGGTCCATTATAATTGAAAAATATTCTTTAAATAGTCCAAAAATATTGAGTGTAAGATAGTAGTTCAATAAAAATATCACTCTACATCAAAGTTGGGTTTCCCACATAGGATAGATATGGGGTATAATGGTACAAGATGATTTGGTAGATCAAATGGTGTGACTTGGCAAATAAATGGATTTTGTTTTATTTTTTTATCCGAAAAGAAAAGAGGAAAAAAGAAAATAAAAAGGGGAATAGAAAACAATGAGCGAAAAATACCGGAAACAAAAAGGAGCTGAGAAAAAAAGGCGTCTCACCTTTTCATTTATTACTCAATTTTTTATCATTTTTATTTATCTAAAAAATTTGATTTTATTTTTCATTTTTTAGAATTTTTATAAAAATTTGTGAAGTCAAAATATTTTAGAGAAAAAGACTAAATTATAAGTAAAACAAAAATATTAATAACAATAATAATAAATTATAAATCAACAATTAGAATGAGAAAAATATAAAAAATACACTTAAAATAAAATTTTAAAGTCCTTTTAGATTTTTTCAATGTGAGTTTTTTTTCCAATTTTTTTTGTTTCTTTCAATGTCTTTCGGTTTTTTCTAATTTTTTCCAGTTCCTTATAATTCTTCTAGTTTGTTTTAATTTCTTTTAGTTCATCCAATCTCATCCAATTTTTTCTAATTCCTTTAAGTTTTTTCCAACATTTTATTCTTTTTTTCCAACTCTAGAGAACATGCCCTAAAACTAAATGCTAGACGGTAGGGCACGTAATTTGAAAAAAATAAAAAATTAGAGTCTTTAGTTGGGAATAATATTTTCAATTAGTTATCATCTTAGATTATTATCAATGGCAAAAATGAGTTCCTTTGAAAACATTAAGAGCTCGTTTGACATCAGCGTTAGAGATCAGCGTTAACGTTTTGAAAGGCGATCTAACGATAGCTTTTAGTATTATGGTTCTCAAAATTAATTAATATCATTAGAATTTTATCCAAAATATTAACGCTACTCGAAAATTTTATTTTCAAACAAGGCCTAAATAAAGGATGTTAGGAAATACTTTTTCAAAACGGCAATAACCAAAAAAGTATTTGAATTGTCTTAAAAATCAAACTTAACATTTGAGAATAATATATTATAGATAAAGAACAAACTATAAAATTTACTCTATCAAAAAACTATCACATAAATGATAATATCAGACGAATTATTTTGAGAGAACTCTCTATATAAGAGTAAAAGACTATGAAAATATCAAAATATGAGTTATAAATCTTTTAAACCAAAATAGAAGTTCAAACTGTCATTGTTACATTGAGACACTCACCACATGGTCGCATTGTAACTACCACATTACCACTGTCACATTATCATCCGTCGTCGCCGATCACCAAGTGTCACCACGCAGATCACCGACGGTTGACTGATCACACTAATATACTCCCTCCGTCCTATAATGATCTTCCCGGTTCGCAAAACGAAGAAAAATCCCAAGTTTTTTCAATCTACTAATGTATTACATTGTCATCACTTTTACATTACATTACTAATGTATACTCTTACATCACACTATCAGTATACTTATATTTTGATTTTAAAAGATTTAAGGCTCTTTTTTAGTATTTTTATATTTTCTTTATTTCTATATAGGGACATTTTTTTTGCCAATTTAACTAAAAAAAAATCAAGCTCAACCAATAAAAAATAAATATCCACTTGCACGGCCTCGTAGCCATAGCTTACCGGTTACGACAGAGCAGTCACAGGCGACAGTCTACCGGCAAAAATCGTACATTGGCTTCCGGCGACTCTCTCTCGCCGCGTCCTTTTTCTCCGCTTGTAGAAGCACAGGTATCACGCAGTTTTGTAGTTACGTAATCTCTGTTTAGCTTGAACATTTTAGGATTAGGGTTTCCTCGCTACTTAGCGTTCAACAAAATTGAATATGTCAATTCAACAAATAGGTAGTTCAAGTTGTTTACAGATGTACACAAATGAAATGGACGACTTATTTTTTACTTAATCAAAAACTTGTTCAGCAAAAGTTCGTCCAGCAAATCTGCTTAGCACGCCTGTGAGTGTAATTTGTTATACGATAGTGAATTGATGACCATAGATGTCAGGCAGTCTTTTGGCTGAAATGGATATTAATCCATACTTTTATATTAAATCTAATCTAATGTTTGGTAGTCTGGACATTTTTGCCGAAATGTAGATGAACGCCTGCAGGAAATATTAATGAAATTTCCTGATTGCATTTTGACATTTAGGTACAATAAGTTCCAATGATGTCTGAAAAAGCTATTGGATGTCTTCATGCTCTCCCTACAGCTGAGAAAACTGTTTCCCTGGTTCAAGCTGATATTAATGAAGAGGAAAAGCTAAAATCCGGAACAGAGGTTGGAAGTTCAGAAGTTGAGTACGTTGAGTCAGAGAACCTGAATGATGTAGAAGATGTAGATACTAGCCTGAAGGTACCCTGGAAGACCATTTTATTCCAATTGAAGTTATGCATGTTCATATTTTGAGCCACTTCTTCATTCTAGTTTTTATTTTCTTTGGTCTTTTCAAGACACTCATAGCAGGCCTGGACTCCAAAGACTGGGTATTGGTTTGTGAGACACTCAATGATGTACGCCGTTTGTGTATATTTCACAAAGAAGCTATGCTTGAAATGTTGTGAGTTTCCTTGTGCTGATCATGAATTCATGTTATAAAATTTAAAAATTTGAGTTACACCCCCCGTCTCAAAATGAAGATTACAGTTTGACTACATGGAGTTGAAGAAAAACGTTGAAAAGTAAAAAGTGAATGGTTGACACATATATTTTTTCTTAATGCGAAAGTGAGAAAATGTAAACTTCATTTTGGGACATCCATGACTTTATTTTGAGACGGAAGGAGTATATACTAATAAGTAATATCTGATAGTTATCCTTCATTTTCCATGGTGAAATGTTAATTTATATGGACTTCCTTGAGTGATAAAGTTCTTTAATGGGGGCTATTCTTGAATGGAACAGGGAAACGATAATCTCTCTAGTAGTGAAATCACTAAAAAACCCAAGAAGTGCTGTTTGCAAAACTGCAATCATGACAGCTGCAGACATTTTTAAAGCATATGGTGAAAGAATAGTTGATACTATGGATCCAATGGTAATCTAAGTATCTTACCTATCTGAAATCTAAATCCATTTGGGTTTCTGTTGAAAACTCTTTTTCTTAGCCCTTATGACACTTTCAAGTAATTATTGCTTCAATTATTTAATTTCTCAGCTTCTTCAACTTCTTCTGAAATCTTCACAAGACAAACGATTTGTTTGCGAGGCTGCTGAGAGATCCTTAACTGCAATGACTACTTGGGTTTCTCCTGCTCTATTGTTACCCAAGCTGCAACCTTATCTTAAAAACAGAAATCCCCGAATTCGAGCAAAGGCATCAATGTGTTTTTCTAGAAGCGTACCAAATCTGGCAAGTATTCTATACTCTCTCTTCTCCAGTTCCGCTCCCCTTATCCCATCATTTTTGCTTGCTCAGCGTTGCCTCTGACTCCTGTTTGAAAACTAATTATCGAATTAATTAAATTTTAAGAAACAATGTATCTTGTGATGGAATCAAAGAGCAAGATTAAGAGTCCTTGTGAACCTGAAAAAGTTCCAGGGAAATAAATTTTGGGAACAAGTAAAAATAAAAGTTCAAGCTCAATAATTCCATTTTAGAAGGGGAACACCTATTCACCAGCTGGGGTCTTGCTGCGTGACCTTGAAGCAAATGGATTGAGTCGTTTAAGGCTACACGTAGCCTCTTGCAAAAAGCAAGGTAAGGTTTGCATACTTCACACAATTATAGTGGGACCCTTCCTAGGACCTTTGCTCAACAGAAATGCTTTATGCCCCGGGCTGCCAATTTTGGTTATTAGTTCAAACTTCAAACCCATATTATAAATATGCACTTACTACCTCTGTTTCACAATAATTGTTGCACTTTCCTTTTTGGTTTTCCAAAAGAAAGTCGTATTCGTTTGAAGGAGAAAAACATGTGGTTAAGAAAATTCATTTCCAACCACACTCATTTTTCAACACTTTTCCTAAACTTGGTTAAAGTCAAAGTGGAAAATATATTAACAGGACAAATGAAGTATATATTATAAAGACTGATGTGTGTGTGTGCGTGTGCGTGTGTGTGCACACACATATAATTTTATGCAAATTTGATTTTTTATAGTATTTTCTAAAACTAAACATGAGATCAATATGTTCATTAACTCTTTTTCTCCTAAGTTCTAACCTACCCCTTCTGGAGCTTCTCCAAGCATAGCTTTAGAGCCAACTCGGAACCAGGAAAATGCAAGAAACTAGAATAGGAATGAAAATAAAGAAAAATTTGGTAGAAGAATATTGGGGGGCAATAAGAAATTGGTTCAAATTCAATGAATCAATTTTAGTCATTAGTTCAAATTCATTTTCTTTTTATGTTTACATTATGGAGTATATAAAAACCAAGAAATCTATGTACAATTTTAAGAAGTTTTGATCAATATTTGGTTTTCCTTTCTTGCAAGGTAAAACCAAACATAAATATCATTTTCCTTCAGCAAATGTGTTTCTTCCCTTTTCCTACAATCTTCTTCTAATTGGAAAGCCTAGCCAAACTGCTTTTATATCCAGGGAGCTGATGGAATACAAGAATATGGTCTTGAGAAGTTGATCCAAATTGCCGCATCTCAGCTCAGTGACCAGCTTCCAGAGTCCAGAGAAGCCGCCCGTGCTCTTATAGTGGAATTGCAAACCGTGCATGACAAGAAATCAACAGTGGCAACCGGGGAGAATCCAGAAGAAACAACAACAACAACAGCCTCTTCTTGGGAGCAGTTCTGCCAATCAAAGCTCTCACCTTTAAGCGCCCAAGCTGTTCTTCGAGTGACCAATGCTGCTCCTAGAGGGGATGATGGTCTTCTGCTAGGATCCTAGAAAAAATGAACGGAAGGTGTTGCAAGGGTATTTGGCATTGCCTGTGTTGTTGTGGTTCAGTTTCTTATATACCTGTATATACCCGTGGAAGATTGAGAAGACTACCCGAGGGGCGGTTCTGTCATCATCGAGTGGAGCTATATATACATCATCCCACAGTAAAACTACGTCTCTCAGCATATACGGTCACTTCTTTAATTGCACTTTAGTGTTGTTGATGAACTCTTTTTTTTTGTTGCATCTTCTGAGATTGTTCGTTCTATTTTCTTGAGATGATGATATCAGTTGTTGAATGTGTCCTTTATAACTAATCTCGTCCTCTTTTTAAGCCATGGTCTTGGTGTCATCTCCTTTTGCGTGTATTGTGTGCCACCATAATATACCAATAAGGCGTTTTTTATGGAAACTGTTTAAAAGCGGACCCAGTCCTTTGACCATAGAATGTCATGGGCTTTTATGGGCTTTGCATGACTTGCTACTACGTACATAAAAACAGTTTTCCTTACCATCAAATACTCTTCTGCACACAAAATTCTGAAAGAAGTGTAGTTATCTAAAGCATGTGGCAATTCTTCCAAAATAAAGTTTGCTCTTTTTTTATTTCAAAAAAAAAAAGTTTACACTTTTTTTTGGATCAAATGAAGTTGACATTTTTTTTACTTTCCCTATTGAAAAGAAACCTGTAGCTTTTATAATATTTTTTTATAAACACAATTTCAATTATACACTTTTCACCAACTATTTCCACTTATAAATATTTTTGTTTAAAATTTTGTTAAGTTAAAGTATAAACATCATTTTAGGAGCTCTATTTTTGGGTGGATGAGCAGAATTTTGGGAAAAAACTAAAAGTATTTTAAAGATTTTAGGTAATAAAAAAAATTAAGAAAACAGGAGGAGTTGTAAGAAATTGGATGAAGTTCATGTTCTTCCCAACTTATTATTTTACTTATTCTTATTGAATCAGATTAGATCAGATCAGGTCAAAAATAACTTTAAATATGCCTACATTCAGATTAGATCAAATCAAAGCAGAACTTATTCTAATCAGATCAGATCTATTCAGATCAAGTGACGAGAATATGGCCGAAGTTAGAAAGATTTAGAGAAAGGAAGAAATATCTAGTTAAAAATATATGTTCTACTTCCTCCGTCCTAAATGATTTACATATTTTACTATGCAAAAAATGCGACAACTTTTGTTTATTTGTGTGTTCTCATTGATTATTTGATGAAATAAAATATTCCTCTCACCTCTTATTTTGTAGAACTTTTGATGTAATTTTCAAATATAAATTTTATTTTTTATTTATATATCAATCTTTAAACAAAATGAATTGAAAAAACTTGCAATTTTAATTTGTTTTGCATAAAGTGTAATTGATTTATGGACGGAGGGAGTATATGTCAAAATAGGCTGCTCAATATTTTTTTATGACAAGAACTTTTCACTGGCTTGAGTGATAGAAAATCTACTTTCCAAAATTAATGGAGACGTTCATCTAAGTTCAAACCCCAACGAGAGCAGAGGCGCTCTGCACTCTTAGTGCATCACTATTTTTAATGACTTATTTAAAAAATAATATACTCCGTAATTTTGTCACCTCTTATTTTATATAACTTTTCAAATAATATTTTACAATACAAGTTTTACTTTTTAAATTTTAAATTTATAATCAAATAAATTAATTAAAAATGAAATTGATCAAATCTGTCTAACAAATAAAGGCTATACTTTTTACAAAACAAAAACGCCCCCACTGAGTGCACCTTAGGTCTTTGACTACTGCCTGACATCTCATTTGGCCATTCCCTTTCCATTGTGCTTCTCCGCCTCTCCAATTCTACTCTGCGATCAAGAAGAAGACTCAAGACACAACTTGAGGCGTGGACGAACTCGCGATTCAGCTTCTATCGGGGTAAGTACTCCTCGCCCTATTCGTTTAATTGTTTTAGATATTTACGGAGTATTAACTATGATTTGTTAATTGTTATGTGAAATTATGATTTATAGATTTCTGAACTATGAAACTTTATTAGTTTAATATTCACGATAAAAGTTTAGTTAATTTTTATTAAATTAATTATTAAAATGTTAATTAATTGCAATTTTTTTTTAAGAAATTATTTGAATTAGGATTCAAAGTTATGTGAGGTTGAATCAAGTTAGGATCGTTTTGAACGACTAACAGTGTGGAGAAATGTTTATTTTGAATCTTTAGAGGCTGATCTGGTATAGCGGAAGAGAATATAGATTAGCACCTAAATGTGCAAGTTGAGATTGTGGGATACATCGTAGTTATCTAAAATAGGTACTTTTCAACATTGAAATTATGAATTTCCCTTTTAGCTTATGGCTGTAATAAAACACGGATTTGTTTTGTCCTTGTTTGATCATTGCTCTTCTCTGGAATGTAGTATTACCAAAGATGATGCGTTTTATTTGCAGAATAACTTATTTAAGAATTAGGGTGAGTGTAGTGGAGATCATTTGGTGGGATGTGGGCTCACATGTTGGAACAAAAACCAAAGATTTGACATTTATATCGATGGACCATATAGCCCGCATGTAGTTTCAGTTAAAAGTGTGAAGATTTTATGTACCGAACACAAAGTATTGAAGCTTGTTTTATCAAACAGTATGATCAAGTAAAGTTAGATTATCTCACTCGATTGAATGCATCGATTGGAACTATTCGATTTCTTCTTAGTGAGGGCTATCATTTCGGGAACATGATGAATACACTGAATCTGCATATAAAGAAATCTATTTGAAACCTTGGAGCTGTTGAAAAAACTAGCTAAAGTCATGAGAAATGCTTCCCAGAACAATCAAATGAATCTTTAAAAAATTTAAAAAGGCATATGTTTTGTTGCACACTTGAAACCGTCACTGCAAGTCTGCAATTATTAAGGAAGCTGGAGATTATGTTTTTTCTGTATTAGTGATGAATTAAAAAGAAAATGGATGTGATTTTACGTTTTGTTGATAGGACGGGTGTTGGGGATGCCCGGGATGGTGGTATAGTTTATGTTTGTGTTCAACACATCGTTTACTTTGGGGGGTGCGGAATTTTTGGTTGATCCCTTTAATGACCATGTGAACTTTAGTCAAGGACTGCCAGATTTTAATAAAGCATAGATTACTATAGTAGTATTAAAGTAGACAGGGATGTTGGGAATAAATGACCCTGTTGCATCATCCAATAAGTAAATGAAATGGACTCTCGTTCTAATCTAGAAAGTAGAAACCAACTGTCTTGATCATGGTTGTTTGATTCACGCTGCATTTGTAAAATTGAGTTTAAGAACATTGTTGTAGCATAAGTGGACTTTTTGTGCTGTGACTGTGAATGGTTGGACTAATGTATTGAAGGGCTATGCACACGTTCAAGTTCCATATCTGACTCTCTGTTAATAAACCAGTACCGAGCTCTGATTTTGGTTTCTAGAAAGTATCTTGAATACTTTCTACACCTGCGTAATGGACCTTTCATCGTGGTAAGAGATCTATCTGACAAACCGAGAAATATGAAAATTTCCATACCCAAACAATCTGTTTTGTACCCTCTTCTCAACCTCATTCCATGCCTCTCAGACTTGACAAACCATCTGTTCATATGGTGTGATACTGTGATGGATATTAGATTTTTGTCAAAAACTAGCTATTCAGTTTTGTATCTAGTTCTGTACATCATGGCTGTGTGTAAATTAAATCTGGACATATGTACATACTCTGTATATGCATTGCATAGGTTCATGTTCAACTAATTTCAATCAGTTTGAAAAGTTACCGAAACTGGATTAGAAACTCTATCTGGGATTTGGTGTGAGTTTCACACTTTAGGTGTATTTGATTCATCAGGACAGCATTGCTTGGATATTCTAAGCTCAATTTGTGTTTGGCCTGTGTTTTTTTCGTATCCCCTTTTGAATTTATAATGCAATATTTTGACATATATTTGTGGAAGCAGGTACGACCATGAGCACAAAGATCCGTGTTATAGTTAGTTCATTTGGCCGTCCAGTGCAGGGAAGCTTTCCAGCCTTTACCCGGAAGGTAGCATTGCCTGAATCTCGAGTTCTATATACCGTTCTAAGATCCCCTCACATTGACAAGAAATCAAGGGAGCAATTTGAGATGAGGATCCAGAAGCGTGTTCTTGACATAAAAGCAGAGAGGCATGAGCTGCAGCACAAGCTGTTTTGGTTAAAGCGCCATAAGATGTTGGGAGCTCAGTTTGAAGTCCAGGTTTTCTGCAAGACCCGGCTCGACCCAAAGCTTCTGCCTCTGCCACAAAACCAGCTGTATACTCAGAACCTGAAACAATCTGCTCCTGAAACCCAATCCCCAGAGAAATCCTCTTGAGATTGTTTCCTGATTGCCCTTTGCTTCTGCTGTTTATCCTGGTTGGATAGCTCCTCTACTCAATGGTTTTAGATATTTGGTTCCATTTTGTAGCTTTAAAAAAAAATTGCATCCTTTTGGAATTGCATGGATGCTGTGAACAGGTTTTTCATTTCGTGAAATAAGATCTGTTTGGGAACAACATTTTTCGTTTATTATTTTAACGGCGAATATAAACTTTAAAAGTACTATAGTTAAACATTGTGATAGCGTTTTTAAATGTCAAAAGCAAAACGGTAAAGACGTTGCTAAACGGGCTCTAGAAATTCATCCGAAATATTTCATTGAAGTTATATTTAATTTAATATATTTAAATATTGATGTAAAGATTGTAAGCTATACAGAATATTTATTTATCGGTGAGGTTCTAGTGACACTCACGTTTGGTGACACTAGCGGTGCCACTGTTATTTTGGGACATCTCCTGTGCTCCGTTTGTAAAATTAACGGTTCCTATCCTCATAACCCACCCCTTAAACCTCCACCCTACCCCTGCCCTTGCACCTCCACCCCAACCTCGTCGTACAAAATGTGTGGCTATTATGCATTGCATAATAGCCACACATTTTGTGGGGGGGCTTACGGCGCATTTGGGGTGGGGGTGCAGTGGCGGGGTAGGGTGGGGGGTTTAGGAACCGTCAATTTTACGCCGAAAGTGCTTCAAAGTGAAAGTTGAAACTGGAGTGTCACCGTACTCCGGTGTCACTAGAACTTTATCGTTTATTTATTCGTACTTTTTTTTAATCTATTAAAAAAAATTGAATGCCTATATTGGGATTGGGACATATCATCTCTCATCTGGTGATAACAAAATGAAGGTTCTTTAGCACATTTCGAGAGGAGGCCTCCATCACTGGCTCACTGCGTAAGGCCCCACCACCCACTTGGGTTTGCAAATTAGTTATGGGTGCCTAATTAAGACGGGAAGTTGCCTACTCAAAACAAAAAGCACAAAAGGGGGTTCTTTAATTTCTAGAAGGACACCTGATAGGAGCATGCACCTAATGGACGGACGCCTTCGCCAAACATCACGATTTTGAGCATGTCCCACCCACGATTGTATCCACATACATGTGGTGCATGGTTTTGTAGGGCACTCCCTTCTATAACTTCCACTACTCTCATTTATGACTAACGCTCCCTTTTGAGAGGGCATATAATCAATTTCTAATGATCCCTCCATTGTTAGTTAGTTGTTAGGTGTTCAAATTTTTAGGTTTTTTTTTAATTTTATAATATGGTTTAAGGACCATGCTAGGGTGCCACCACATATGTGCTACCATAGGTGCACCCATGCTTCATACAGACAAACACAGACGATAATTATCTGTGTCGCACAGACGATTATCGTATGTGTTTGTCTGTGTGAAGCATGAGTGCACCCATGATAGCACCCATGTGGTGGCATCCTAGCATTTTCCATGGTTTAACATATTTAATAATTAAGAAAAAAATAACTTCAATCGACTAATCAGTTATTTGCATTTATATTTCTATAACTTTTTTCGTAGATCACATATAATCATATACATAAAACAATTTACCTAAGAAAGTTTGGTTTATTCGGTTTGGGTTTTCAAAGTAAAAATCAAAACGGAAACCAAACAATAACGGTTCGGTTCGAATTTGGAGATTTTTACATTCGGTTTTGATTTTTTGGTTTGATTTTTCGCTAGCTCGTTTTGATCGATTTGGGTGCGGTTTTCAGTTTTTACAACCCATCCCTATAGTTGATTATTTTAATCTTTGTGATGTATTAAAATTGAATGAATATATAAATATTTTGTATGTCTATATTTATTCAATTCTGAATTTACCTCAAAAGTCATTATAGTTGGTTAATTAAGAATATATAGAATATACTTCTCAGTAAGATTGTCACATTTTAATTTTTTAGTCAAAATGTTCACAAATTATAGAAAAAATATATTTAATTATAATGTAAATTTAATAAAATTGGATTTATTTCAAAATATAATTTTAAAATATCAAATTTCTATAATACTTAATTATTTTATAGTATATTTAGTTCATAATCAAAGAGTGACACAGTTTGATCAAAAAAGTCAGACTATAATAATCTTTTAGAGACGGGGGAAGTACATATTTGGAATATACATCAAAAGTCAAATTGGTTTATTATTTGTGAGGACTAGTAAGTAGTGATATCGTTTCTTAAATTTCCACCAACCAAGGGAGAAGAGATGCTTGGGTGCAATTATCCAGTGTTTGGAGTTTGTATATTCCTAAAGCAAAATTTAAACCTAGTACTTCTTTACATCATTTTGAAAGGATACATAGTTCTTAAATTCACATTTAAAATATAGATTTTCTCATATTTTTCATGGATTTGCATGTAGATATTTTCTTTCTCTTACAAAAAACACACTTTTTTCATGCTACAAATACACTTAGGTTTATAAAATAAACACAGACCTTAGGTCCACGAAAGAATTTGTCATTGGTTAATGCTCCCTTCTTCCATAAATCCTTTCCATATTAGAATTTCAAGTCAATTTTTTAATCACTTACACCACTACTCTGTAATAAAATAGTGTACAAATTTGAAATATCAAAGTTGTATCTTAAAATGAACTTATGGTGTGTTTGGAAATTTGAATTAGGATTTCAAAATCTGAATTTGATCCAAATTAGTTGTTTGGGAACTCAAAAAATTTGGATTTAAATTTGGACCAAATTTTTTAAATTCAAAATTAACTCAATTAGAAATTCACACCTCTTCTAATGACATTTGCAAATTCAAGCCTAACTTTTCTTTAATTTATACTTTCTAATTAAAGAATGATTTCCGCTTATACAACAATTCCTTATGTATCAATCTGCTTCCGGTATTCATTTGCCGACTTTAAAATTCAAAATTTTGGAATTAAATTCCATGACTTCTAAAAGAAGATTTGGAAATTGAAATTATGACATTTTAAATATTAAAATTGAAATCTAAGATTTCAAATTAATTCTAGGTCCAAACACTATCTTAAATGATTTTAAATTTATATTATAACTAAATATACTTTTTTGACTCTCCAAGATTGACAAAAAGCTAAGTTAAAACATGCATATAGCTAGCTTATTTAAGAAGAAGGTTTAATGTGCAGTGGTCTTAAGTGGTCATAGCTTGAAGAGAAGAGATTGGATACTACTCCTATGAATCATAACAACAATAATCATCATCATCATATGATGCCTATGGCGGCTCCTCACGCCGTTCTCTTCCCTTTCATGTCCAAAGGCCACACCATCCCAATCCTCCACCTCGCTCGCCTCCTACTCCGCCGTGGCGTCGCCGTCACTATCTTCACCACCCCGGCCAACCGCCACTTCGTCTCCCAATCCCTCTCCGACGTCCTAAAAGACAACTCCGTCTCCGTCGTCGACATTCCCTTCCCGGAAAACGTCGACGGCGTGCCGTCGGGAATCGAGAGCACCGACAGACTCCCTTCCATGTCCCTCTTCCCCGCCTTCGCCGGCGCCACCAAGCTCATGAAGCCCCATTTCGAACGGGAACTCAGGGGTCTCCGGCCGGTGTCTTTCATGGTCACCGACGGCTTCCTTGGTTGGACTCTGGACTCCGGGAACCTCCTCGGAATCCCAAGAATAGCTTATTACGGCATGGGTTACTTCGCCACGACTGTGTCACAATCGGCGGCGGAAGCCGGAGTCCTGTTGAAAACAGAGGACGCCGACGAGCCGTTCACGTTGCCGGATTTCCCCTGCCTCAGTCTCACCCGGAACGATTTCGACGCCTCCTTTCAAGGGCGGGAACCCAACGACCCGGCTTATCTCTTCGTGAAAGAGCAAATCGCCGCGACCGTGAACAGCCGCGGACTGATTGTTAACAGCTTCCACGGGCTAGAACGAGACTGCATAGAAATCTACAGCAATAAATGTGCGCCCAAATCGTGGCCCATCGGCCCCCTCTGCTTGGCGGAGCCACCGAGAGAGGAGTCGCCGGAAAATCAAGAAAAGCCGTTTTACATCAAATGGCTTGACGGGTTGGTAGAACAGGGGAAGCAGGCCTTGTACGTGGCGTTCGGGTCTCAAGCCGAGATATCGGCGGACCAATTGGAGGAGATCAAGACCGGATTAGAGGAATCCGGAGTGAATTTCCTGTGGGTGGTGAGAACGAAGGGATGGGATTGGGATCCCGCCGGCGACGGGTTCGAGAGCAGAGTGAAGAACAGGGGACTGGTGGTGACGGAGTGGGTCGACCAGAGGGAGATTCTCGGGCACCGGAGCGTGAGCGGGTTTCTGAGCCACTGCGGGTGGAACTCGGTGATAGAGAGCATATGCGCGGCGGTCCCGGTGGTGGCGTGGCCGATGATGGCGGAGCAGCATCTGAACGCGAGGCTGGTGGTGGAGGTGATCGAGATCGGGGTGAGAGTGGAGGCGCGCAATGGGTCGGTGAGAGGGTTTGTGAGGGCGGAGGGGGTGGAGAAGGCGGTGAAGGAATTGATGGAGGGGGAAACGGGTAAAAAAGCGAGGGAAAAGGTGAAAGGGATGAGTGAATCGGCCATGGACGCCATGAAAGAAGGCGGGTCATCTTGGCTGCAGTTAGATGAGCTCATTAAGGAGTTTGGCCTCCAAGAAGAAGGGAACTAGTCAACTGGCCGATTAATTACGGATTAATAAGAGAAATAAATGATTGTATCAGCCAGCAGTGTAGATCATGGGTTACCATACATTGTGTTTCGTTGGCGGAGAAACGAGCTGGAGTTCCCTGGAAAAGAGAAATATATAGACGAAATATTGCATGCTTTCGAACTTTTGTTTTAAAAAAATGTAAAATGTATTCTAAATTCACCTTATTTTTTATTTGAAGAATTTACCTAAATACGGACTAGTACTAAAACATAATGACTTTCTCTAAATAGCATCACATGTGTTTTTTTTAATGTATCACTTTTAGTCATTATCCATTAATCATTATTCAAGTAAATGTTCGTCATCACTGGACATTATAGACATTATTAAGTGCTATTTAAAAAATAAAACAATTTAAGTGCTATTTAGAGAAATGACTTAAGTTTTAGTGCTATTTAGTGCAAATATTTCTTTTTTTTACTTTATCCACATTTTTCTTGAACTTCCGTCCAACTCTTTTATAATTCTCGGTCTTAAAATTTTTTCATGTTTGAATTTTAATGATCAAACAGGGACATTCTTTTACTGAAAATTAAATATAATCTAAAAAATAAATGATATAAAAATTTGATATATTAAAATTATATCATTAGATTAACCACCCAATTATATTAAATTTATATTATAACTAAATATATTTCTCTCACAATTCGTGGTCAAAGAGTGTCACTGTTTGATCATAAAAAATCAAAAAATTAAAGGGTTTAGGAACGGATGGAGTACGAGTAATGAGTTAGCCCCCAATTATATTTTGTTGAGTAAATTTCATAATTGGTTCTTTATAATAGAGAAGTTGCCCTTTTTAGTTCTCTTTTATCAAATATTACCCCGATGATCCTTCTTTTATGCTATCTTTCCACAAATAATCCTTTTTTTTATCTTTTATCATATTGGTGTTAATTTGAGAGTTAAGAGTTTAATTTCAGAGTGATAATATATGGTTCTTGTCATACACAGTTTCAAAGGCTGCTCCTGATGCGTCGTTTGTGAATTATAATCGCTTTTTACTACAACCATAGTCCATAGATGAGGCCTTTTGTCATAATCATAGCTCAAAATCGTAGTTATTATTTTTGTGTCATCCATCTAACCAATATCATTACATTTTTAGCTTTTAAAATAACACCAACATAGTAGAAGATCAAAACAAGACTACTTGTGTAAAGGTACCATAAAAGAATAATTACAGAAGTAATATTTGATAATAGAAGACTAAATATAGAAATGTCCCTGTTGTAAAAGATCAATTATGAAATTTACTCTATTTTTTTATATTATAGATTTGGCCATGAGACCCTTATAGTGTAATCTCGCATTTTCACAAAAGGGAGCTCACCAATTGAAGTTTTTGAACCTTCAACATAGTATGAAATCAAGGCCCTCTATGCAATATTGGGCCAGTATATGTGGCCTAGTTTTTTTTCAAACTCTGGGCCTCTAGAACATATACCATTGCGCATTTGTGCCAGTTTATATGGTCTAGTGTTTTCCTACAATTTGGGCTCCAGAAACTCACATTATCTTACTATCTGTCAAAAGTGTCAACTTAATCATACATGGGATTTGGCTTTCAACATATATCCCTTTCCCTGGATAGTTGTAAAACGCAATCAAAATATCAAAATAAAAGTTTTATAATTTTTATTCTTAAAAAAAGTTTGGCAGAAGATACTAAAATTGTAAAAGAGTGTGGGAGTAAACGAGACACAATGAAATGTATAATTTCGTTCAAATAAAATGCCATCTTTCGTTAATAATTTTTCCACTCGGAGAAGATTAACTCACAGAAGGTATACTGAACTCCCGAAATATTCTTCTCTTACTCTGTATATGCTCTCTCTCTCTCTCTCTCTCTTACTCAGTTACAAGATAAATCCCCTCGCCTGCAGGGGTAGCTGGTAGCTCAGATAATTCTGGAAGGGGTAGGTTTGCAACAAGGCACAAGGTTGAGTCCCTGCAGCGTTCTTCCCACTTCTCCTTTTTCTCCGTCCTAAAACTACCTTCCCATTAGAAAAAAAAGATGACAAATGACATTAATACTCTCATGTATTTACACCAGTTATCTTCTAACTTTATATTTTGAATGATTGCAAAAAAAATTTCAAAAAATCTTTTTTAAGGAGGGTAAAATTTGAAGTCAAATCCAAAAATTAAAAATAGGGAAAAATCAAACTGGGAAGAAAGAATTAGGACGGAGGGAGTATAATTTTCTACTCACTCTGTTCCAAAGTTATCTTCCTTCTTCACTATTCTAAAATCAAGGGAAATTTGATTTATTTTTGTATTTTTATTAATTATTTGATAATATAATATATTATTGTAATCACTTGTTTTGTGATGATAATTACTAACCTATATATTGATAATAGCTTTATTTCACAAGTCATTACTTTCTTTCATTATATATTATGGTCAAATTTTAAAAATATTGACAAAAATTAATGACTCAACTAAAAATAAAGATATTGGAAATATAGAGTTTAAAATACTTTATGGGAATTCAATCAAAAGTTTGAGATTCTTATTGAGAGAAATCCTTTATTTTACAGAGTACTTTGTATATCAAAACTTGGTTGGTTGAGAAAGTTTGAGTTTCTCTTTGAGAGAATTCATTAATTTTACAGACTATTAGTTTAGGAATCACGAGTTTGGATCTTAAGTAATCAAAATTTTCAAAAAATTGATACTCCTATGTCCTAAAATGTTATTCCTTTTTTGTTTACAAGGTTTGTCCGATATTAAATTTATTTGATTGTAGGTGTAAAATTAAAAAATAAAATTTATATACTTAAAAACAACATCAAAAATTCTACAAAACAAGAAGTGACATGACTTTATTATTTTACTTCGTATCAAATAACTAACTAAAATACATAAAGAAATTGATTTAAATTTGATCGTGTTAATAATAACTTGAAAGAACATTTTAGCTAGGTTACGGAAGTAGTATTAACGTGTCAAAAAGATCTGGTTGAAAGGGCGTATGGAATGGACTGGTGTTTTTCTGAATAAGTAATGCACTAACATGACAAATGTGTTCTTAGCCATCCCATCCATATAATCAAGAAATGGCTTTAATGAAAGCAAGAAGATAATGTGGTTTTAATGAAAGCAAAGCAAGAAGATAATTAGAAGGGTCCAATTTAATTAATTTCTTGGGCGATGAATGGGGGATTTTGTTTTTATAATTAGTAGTAGTGGCACGAATACAACAAGACCAGATGTCACATTCTGCTGTGCTAGATTTCTGGGGCCATCATTTAATTAGTGAGTTTTATTCAATAAGAATTACATTACGTCTTAGTACATAAATATTTTTATGAGCAATTTACCTAAATAGGACTAAATTATAATGACTTTTCCAATACAGGATCATATGTTTTTATTTCCCAATGTAGGACCTTTGGTCATTATCAAGTAGTCATTATTCAACTAAATGTTCATCATTACTGGACATTATTCCTTCCACAACACAAGGTCATTATTAAGTCCTATTTAGGGAATAAAAAAGTTTAAGTCCTACATTAGGATAGTCATTATGTTTTAGTCTTATTTAGTGCAAATTTCACTATTTTTATTAGACTAATTTCGTAAATTATTATATAATTCAAAGAAAACTGTTTTATTCTACAGAAGGGTTCCATGACATTAGAACTGTTTTAATTCAAAGAAAACTGTTTTACTCGTAATTTCACGAATGACCCAATGCTGCTACGGTGTTTCATTCGTAAAATTCACAGTCCCTACCTTTTCTAACCCCTGGTAAATCTCTCCATCTCGCGGATTCCCGCCCGACCCGAACACACCCTTCATCCCTTTCAATTATATCCCCATACTATTAATATATGTGCAGTGATCTTATAATTTTTTTATTTAATTATTGATCAAAATTTGTCTAATTTGATATAAAAAAAATTAGGAAGAAAACGACTAATGACTTGAAACGGGAATGATGGTGTGGACGAGTATGATTGCCTATTAACAATTTTGATTTGGCAGGATTTCACACTTAGGCCACAGTACTCATCCATTTAGAGTGAATCGATAAGGATTACTTCATTTCGTCATTTTTACAAATACATTTTCTTTAAATCAAGTCCGTGTCCTCCTGGCAACTTAAAGTTGATGTTTATTACGGAGTATATTGATTTTGGTATATTTGTAACATAAAAGGAGTGAGTTTTGTTGCAAAAGGAAATACATACATGTTGTTGATGATTTTAGTATCTTCCACTATTTTATGTAATTGTGATTTACTTAGAATGGAATAGAATTTTAATAGACGTTGTAAACAAGTTCGGAGGTGCGGAGTACACGCTCGTTTAACGATATTACAAATTTTATAGTTGGGGCCCGGAGTCGGCAGATCCCGAGAGCAGGGTCTAAGAGGCGACAGCCCTTGACAAGGTCCATGGTTGTGAAAATAATGAGTTCAAAATAATGAGTATTCGCATGTACAAATCAATACATTCGAATGTTGTGTTTATTCATCGCATCCTGTAGAAAATGCTCGATATCTTCGAATGCTTGAACCCAAACATTTGAATGTTTCGCGATAAGTTGCCACGTTTTCATACTTATCTGCAAAAGTAATCGTTTAACCCAATCCGTTATTAAACATTTGAATGTTACCCGAAAGTTGGTTATTTCATCAATCAACGCGTCCGTTTGGAATTTATCTAAAAATTTGGCACCTTGGCATGTTTTGAGATATGACGAAGTATTCCATATTCATTTCAGATTCTAACGTCTTATCCGATTGAATTATTTTGATATATCCCAAAATAACTTTAATCTGAAGTGATTACGCGATTCGTTCAGTCTATCAAGTACGGTCGTTCTTCACGTTCTTCGTATACCGATCCTATATAATGCTGCTTCACACTGTTGTTGTCCCTACCGTACCGATTCTCCAACACATGCAAATTCATAAAAAATATAATGTGAAAAAACTATTTTAAATGTGAATTTTTGGATCTTGTAAGCATATCATCATTCACTGTCATGTATAACTTTATAGTCAATTAATAAGTCGCTGAATTGAGAATCACAATTCACAAATATCAGTCACCTATTCGTAAACCAGAGGTGACATGTATAACTTTTTTAGTTTATTTATTACAGTACATGCATGATTAAAAAAATATGTAGATAATTTTTTTGATCCATCTTAAGAAAGGAAATATCGAGTAATACTCTTTCAGTAAAAAAATCAAGACTAATGCTAAAGTCACAAACAAACAGTTCACAAAATTCACAAACTTAACTTTTAAAATTTTACTTGAAATAAGATGCACTCAAATAATAAAATATATTTTGATTTAAAATTCACAAAAGATAAGTTTGGGAAGTTTGTGAACTATTTGTTTGTGATTCTAGCATTTTCGAAAACTTAGTTTTAATTAGGGTATATATTAACAAGTCAAAATAACTTTACTTTCTTTATATATTTTAATCGATTATTTGATAAAATAAAATAATCTTGTCACCACTTTTTCTATAGTACTTTTGGTGAACGTTTTTAATATATAATTTTTATTCTTTAATTCTACACCAATTTTAAAATAACTTTTGTCAAACATCGTAAACTTAATATTAGTCTTATTTTAGAATAGATAGAGTATAAAAGAGAAAATATTTAAAATTACGCCAATTATTTTTGGCGTCACATATATTCTTTCTTTCAATAATTCATCTACTACCTCCGTCCCAAAAAGATTTACACGTTTTGACTAAAGTTGAAATTAAGGGAGGGATAATTTTGTGTTGACTTTCTAAAAATACCCTTGATGTGATGGATAAAAGTATGATGTGATGTGTAGATTATTAGGAAAAAGGTATGATGTGATAGGTAGGGTTTGAAAAAGTAAGGGGTAAAAGTGACTTTTTAATAGAAATGGGTAGGAGATTGTGGGACGCAATTTTTCTGAAAGGTGTAAATCTTTTTGGGACGGAGGGAGTATTTTTTTTTTTTGATCAAAAAAAAGTGTGATAGCATCTAGTTTGTATCTAGTTTGCGTGCAGAGTCTGGAAATGAGTTTAAGGATGGACATGGATGGGTGGATGGATGTTGATGCCACATAGACACTACTTAAAGTTTTACTCCGTATGTACTATTCCGTTTGTTCCAATTCTCGATATTTTTTTTTATTCGTATTTTTATTAATAATTTGATAAAATAAAAGATTATCGTTATATTTTATTCTGTACTAATAAAATTTTTAAAATAATTTTAAATGGTGCAAATTATAAATTTTATTTTTATATCAATTTATTTCGTAAATTATTTAGAGTTAGAAAAAGATTTTTGGTAGGGATGAAGTAATAAATAGTCGGTAGACTGCACTGCTCCATTGCATGGGTTTGTGATGGGCTTGATAACCTATGCACACTCCCGGCCTGCCACCCTTTACAAATGTTCATTAAATTTATGAAAAAATTTAGGGTACACAAGATTTGTACTCTAACTTGTATATCAAGTATATCATAGATACATAGTTTGTAAATTTCACTGATAATTATTATTTGTGATAAAAATTGTGTTTAAGTTGAGACACAAATCTGGTGTACTCCTAGCATGCTATATATTTATTTTTAGTTAGTGTAAATTTGTTAAAATTTGCATTGCATAGACACGAGTTACAAATTAAAAGAATACGTGGTTTAAAATGTTGTGTGTCCTTTAAATAAATTTTAATTATTCATTTTTTATTCTTCAATATCTTCTCAACAACTCTTAGATATACATATGCAATAAAAAAATTTAATTTAAAATTTTTAATATATAAAACTCAAACACATGATTTATTTAGACTTGATGTGCCGCGCCCGAACTTCGGGTGCCAATTGTTTGAAGAGATTTTTGTTTGGTAATAATACTTTAAGCTAAGAGATGTTGATTCGTGGTGCAACGTAACTCAAGAATTGACACCCTAACTGCCTAAATGCAATTAGGAATAGTTGAATAATAATTGATAATAATGCCAAAAATATGATTACTAGTACAATTTTCTTTGGAGCATCTCTAATTTGGGGGTATTATTAGAATATTTTAATGTCAAATCCTCAAGCACAGACCATTGGCGGCCTACGTACACTCATTCAACCCATCTCCGATTAATGCGGAGTAAGACTACAACGTAACAACCTTTTCGATTAGTGTTAGTATTTTGAATAAAATATTAATGATACAGATTAATTCTAAAAATGTAACACTAAAAACTGCTGTTTGATAGTCTTTTTAAAGCACAAGCGCTAATCTGATGCCAAGCGGGACCAAAACTAACAACCATTCTTCCTAAGGTAGAGGCCTATCTCACATGCACCCTTAGCTCATTCATTCTACATCACCATTCTTTATTTATTTTTATATAATAAATAAATTTTTTATTGATAATTAATAACATAAATAGTTAAAACTAAAAGTGAATAAATAAGTAATTAAACAAAATTTAATTTTTTAAAAAATTAATAAAATAACAAACAAACTTAAAAGCCAATTGGTGTACGTGGAGTATAGTCAATGTTCATAATAGCCACTGTCGGGAAGTTATTAGTTGTGGAAGGAGAGACCAAAATGTTGACTGTCATTTTTGACCTCAAGCATTACAAAGATACGCACAAAGAGTCTGAGAATGGAACGACTTTTACTAACTGTGTGTTTTTTCGTACTCCTTGGGATCAAAATTGTGTCACCATTTTGATGCCCCTACCATTTTTGAATGATTAAACTCCACATTGTAATTGATTACTATGGTTTTTTAGTATATCGAAAATAAATTGAGATAGACACATTTTATACATCTTTTGTCTCATAAAAAAAGATTAAAAGTTAAAGAGTCACAAACAAAGAATTCACAAAATTCACAAACTTGTCTTTTTAACATTTTTTTAGAAATAAGATGTACTTAAATAACAAAAGATATTTTAATTTAAAATCCACAAAAGGCAAGTTTGTGAAGTTTGTGAACTACTCCCTCCGTCCCCCTATATTTGTCCACTTTCATTTTTATACACCATCCAATGCATTTCTTTAGTCCATTTTATCTTGTAATTTCTATATTAAAAAATTATAAAAATTATATATTAATAATCTATATGTTAAGACAAATCAAACAAGATCACACATGACTATATTTAAGCTTAGACATTGAGATAATTTGATGAGTCAAAGTGCTTAGATGAACAGTTCCAAAAGTCAAATGTGGACAAATACAGGGGATGGAGGGAGTATTTGTTTGTGACTCTAGCATTTTCCAAAGTTAAATATATGGTAGGAAATGATGCAGAAGAGAGATGAAGGATAAATGCCACAAATTATTTCTAAAATTGATAAGTATTTACTCCCTCCGTCCCGGAGTATTCGTCCAGTTTTGACTTTTGGAACTGTTCATCTAAGCACTTTGACTCATCAAATTCTCTCAATGTGTAAGCCTAAATATAGTCATGTGTGATCTGGTTTGATTTGTCTTAACATATAGATTATTAATATATAATTTCTATAATTTTTAATATACAAATTACAAGATAAAATGGATTAAAGAAGTGCATTGGATGGTGTGTAAAATGAAAGTGGACAAATACTCTGGGACGGAGGTAGTATGATTTACTCACCCATTTATTTGGGAAATGCTTAGTTCACAAACACAATGGTCACAAACATCACAAACTTACTATTTGTGAACTTTAATGAAAAAAATTAAATGGTCTAAAATGATTTTAAAATTAAATTTTTAACCACAAATAGTGAGTTTGTGAAGTTTGTAAATATTCTGTTTGTGAACCTAGCATTGCTCCATTTACTTTTTTTTGGAGAGAAGTGCATGATACCCACGTCCTGCCACGATAGGAGGTCACGTACTCTCCTTCGCCAACTCAACTCATTCATGGATATTACGCACTAATACTTTTTTTTTCCTCCCAACAAATTTCGTTCCCTTTTTTTCCCTATCCTATAAATTTTTTTCTTGTCTCTTGGAAACAGCCTCCCTGCTTCCAAGTATGGGCAAGGTCTGCGTACACACACCCTCCCCAGACCCTACTGTAGTGGGATCCAACTGGGTTGTTGTTGTTGTTGTATAAATTTTTTCTTTTTCTATTCAAAAATAGCTTTTATCTTTATTAATTCTTAATTTAGTCATCACATCCTACTTTTGCCCATCATATAAAGGATATCTTTCGAAAACCAACACAAAAATATCTGTTACTTAAATTATCTAATATTGAAAATGAAAACACCTTTATTGAATGAGAGAAGTATTTGGTTGAATTGTGTCAATAAGAAAAAGAGTAATGTTAGGGGTACATAAAAGATGTGCCTCGCCCTACTTGTACATCAACGTTCTCATCACTAGAATTTTGTTTTTTTACATTTTTTTAATTTTTTTATCCACACCTATAATTGTATGATGGAGAGAGCGTGGTGCTTACTTTTAGTGTATACCTAACATTTTTTTAAGAAAAATAAACGACGAAAAACTTTTATGGGAGTGTTATAACCCTCGATAACATTAGTTTTCGGCGAATGCAATATGGTTGCATTTGACATAACATTACCATTTTCAAAGTAATCTGCATCATTAAAAATTTACATGAAGCGTTAACGCTAATCTCTAATGCTATTTTCAAACAGACTTTAAAAAAAATACTATATTAAGTTTATTTTGAAATTAATCCCAAAAAAATGTAATTTTTTTTAGGACAAAATAAAAGGGAGTACAGAAATCCGAGTAGGCGAGTATGCAGTTACTCCCTCCGTCCCTAATTTGATTACAATTTTTTTTCTCTCTCCTCTCGATAAATTTTGTTTGTTTACGCGATTTCATCAAATATTTGATAAAATAAAATATTCTTGTCACCTCTTATTTTGTAGAACTTTTGACGTAGTTTTTTAATATGTAATTTTTATAACTTATTGATATACTAATTTGTAAATAAAATGATTTCAAAAAATAAGAAATTTTACTCCGTAACCCGCAATTTGTAATCAAATTGGGGAGGGAGGGAGTATATCACTGGTTAAAAAAAACTGTATTTGGGAACAGCAGGGGGACCGGCCCTGCACCCCTCTCTAGATTTGGATGTGCATGGCAGTCGACGGACCCCATCCCTCTCCACCCACACTCAGATAAATAAATAAATACGGAGTAAATAAAAGAAAATAGAGAAACTAATTAAGAAAGAATATTCTTTCTTGCCCATCACCGCCACACAGCTCTGCAACAACTAACAAACCACTCCATAGTTTAGAGAACACAAACCTACCCTGGTCCCTATTGTATCCACAAAACTTTCATACGCGAATTTTATCGAAAAAACTTAAAATTTTCTTATCTTTAAGAAAATTATCAAGACTAATATTTTATTCTAATTACTAGAGAGAATATTGTCTAAGGGTCCATTTGGTACACGGAATTGATGGAATTGAAATTGAATTGGAATTAAAATTCCATGGGATTCAATTCCATAGAATTGAAATCAGCAATTCCATTTCATTATTTCCACTACCAATTCCAAATCCACATAATTTTTGGGCTACCAAACACAAGAATTGGAATTGAAGTCCTCAAATCCAATTTCATAATTTGAATTCTATGTACCAAACTGGGCCTAATATTCATGCATAGATGTATATCAGTCCTTCCAAAAAAAGATAGATGTATATCATAATTCTTAGATCACGCATTTTTTGTTTTTTTCTCTCTTGTTTTAAAACGTTTTTAAAATTTTTTTAAGAGAATTGTATCAAAATTCAAAAGTGTTTGTACGAAACTATCTATCACCAATTACTTGTTTCCACGAAACTATCTCTCAAATTTTTATTTCTCTATTTTAACCAAATTATTTATAAAATCATCTCTCACCAAATATGAATATGCCCAAACGAGTCATCTATCATTTAATTCGTTTTACTTCCATGAAAAAAATATTTAACTTATACGGGGTAAGTAATTTATAATTTAAAAATTATTTATCAGCAATAAGTCATTTATAAACACATGCACAGAGAAACACACCTAAAATATTCAAAACTAGATGTGTAATTATGTATTTTTGTAATTTAATGAAAAGATTATGATATATTGTCCAAAATATTCTTTAAAAAAATAAAACTAATAACACAAATTAGTGATAACATGATTTGAGGGTACTTTTTAAAACAACCATGCATACTGCAATTACACCAAAAAGTGTACTACAAAGTTATACTCCCTCCGTCCTAAAACTTTTTTTCCAGAGCACTATTCCAATTTCACGGGAATTTATATTTATTTGTGTTTTTTCATGGCGTATATGATAAAATAAAATATTCTTGTCACCACTTGTTTTGTTGAATTTTTGATTTAGTTTTTAAATATGTACTCCCTCCGTCCCACTCTCTTTGTCTACTTACCTTTTGGCACACCATCCAATGCATTTCTTTAATCCATTTTATCTTGTAATTTGTATATTAAAAAATTATAGAAATTATATATTAATAATCTATATGTTAAGACAAATCAAACAAGATCACACATGATTATATATATTTAGGCTTACACATTGAGAGAATTTGATGAGTCAAAGTGCTTAGATGAACAGTTCCAAAAGTCAAAAGTGGACAAAGAGACTGGGACGGAGGTAGTATGTTTTATTTTTTATTTCTATACCAATATTTAAATAAAATAGATTGAAAAAACTTGGGATTTTTCTTCGTTTTGCGCAATGGGAATAAAGATATAGGACGAAGGGAGTATAAAAAATACTCCCTCCGTTCCTTACATTCCTGTTTTGACTTGCAAGAGATTTAATTTCACAGTTTGACCTTCTAATTATACTCATATTATTGAAGAAAAAAGAGAGACAAATCATTTAAATGACTTATTATATTAATGCAAATTGAATGTAGTATATTGTCAAAACTTAATTTAGATATATTAGCCATTTTTTACAAAAATGGAAGTGTTTGTGGAAAAACGAAAAAAAAAGTGAAACTATTTTAAGGAACGGATCGGAGGAGTTTATACTATCCTTCTGTCCACTATAGATCTTTCCAGACATTATTCATAGGGTCAAATTTTACTCACTTTGTTTGCTCATTTTTACTAATCATTTTGTAAAATAATATAGTCTTGTCACCTCTAGTTTTGTAGAACTTTTCATGTAGTTTATTACTATATAAATTTTATTTTAAATTTTTACTCCTATAATCAATTAAATTGAATTGAAAATAAAGTCGGTCAAGCCTCGTAACACGTAATGGGAAGATCTTAGGTGGACGGAGGGAGTACTATTTTAATGCTTCATACTGACACAAAATGCTAGTGTGATAATAAAAATTTACACTAAAATTTTGTGCATGTGTGAACCGCCACTCTAGCATCACACTAGTACAAAATAAAAGTGCACATCTGAAGTTTATAAATTAAGGTACAATTAATTGAATCCTTTTAAAGAAATACGGTAAACAACTAAATCCTCTCTCAACATTCCTATCAATTTAACAAAAAACGTGTAAAAACATAGTCCAACAAGTCTTCAGTTCAACTTTTCAAAGATGCTTTCTACCAGGGTTTAAATCCCATTAAACTTTGGTTGCACATGATTTGGGTGTCTAAACACAAAGACTATCGTACCGTACCCTAAATTTAAGGTGTAATTAGCAGCTCGCTTCATTAGTCAACAAGAAAATATTTTCTCCACGCATAGCCTTGTTGCGTTTCACATCACATATTAAAATTCTACGTTTTTAAATTCATTTTATTTAAAGTTTATTTAATTAATCAGTATATAAATAAAAATTAAAACATGTATATCTAAAAGTACATCATAAGTTTTACAAAACAAGAAATGACAAAATAATTTATATCATCAAATAGTGAATGAAGATACAAAAATAAACAAAAGTTCTTGCAATTTTTGAATACTGAAGTGCGTAAATCATTTAAGGATCGGGGGAGTATGTCTTTTTCCAAGGTAGTATCTAAAACTTTTTATTCCTTAAATAATATGGAGTATTTGAATAATAATGTGCAGTGGCGAAAACAATATAATGTCCAGAGACGATGAACATTTTTACTTGAACAATGAACATTGATATCACATTGAGAAATTAGAACATATGGGTATATAAGTATAATCCCCATACATTAAAATATTACACTTTCATATATCATAGAAATTAATAAAAATATATAAAATTTTAATGAGATGCAATAAAGTGGTTGGATGAGAGGGCATAAAAAATGTGAGTTATAATAACTAAGCCAATTTTGGAGGAATAAGTATTACTCCCTCCGTCCATAAATAAACTTTATATTGCGCGTTACGATGTTTGACTGAAGTTATTTTCAAATTATTTTATATGAAAAATGATGTAGAATTGAAAAATAAAAATTACATATTAAAAAACTATATCAAAAGATCTACAAAACTAGAGGTGACATGACTATATTATTTTATCAAATGGGTGACAAAAATAGGCCAACAAAGTGAATAAAGTTTGACCCTGTGATTCTGTGAATAGTGAACGTAAAGTTTATTTGTGGACGGAGGGAGTATTTTTTTATCATATCTTTTTTGTATTGCATTTTTTTTCTATTTTTTAGTTTTAATTTTATTTTTCAAATTATATAGTTTTGAATTATTTACATGTTTCCATAGCGAAAAAATATAAAGAAATTAATTTTTTCTAACAGCCAAATTAGGCTTACTACCTTAGACCTTTTAATACATTCTTGAAACGTGTACGACAATCATAAACCACGAGATTTTAAAATATCTAATCACCGCCCTTACACCCTTTTGATACTCCCTCACTCACCAAACGAAAATTTAAAAATGATTTTATAGAATTAAAAAAAAAAGTTTAAAACCTAAAGTATATGGATGAAATTTGGCTACATACGTATCCTACTTAATTATAAAAATATTAAATACACTATTTTTATCTGTCCCTAATTAAAAAACACCACCTTCATTTATGAGTACTTGTCCTTTTATTAATATTTTTGGTTAAAATTGCTAAACTTTGACCATAAATTAATTAAAATTGATATTAAATGTTCAAACAAAAATAATTGTATTAGATTTATTTTCTAAAATATTTTTAAAATTTTATTTTATCTTCTTAATATACGATATATATTTTATTTAATTATTATTAAATAGTTGAGAATATAATAATTGATAACAAAAAATCAAAATTAGATAAATTGTTATGATAAAAGTAGTACTTCATAAAAAAAAAGGATGATCCTTATCCCCATGAGCCTCTCAGACCCTCCCAGACGCCACTGGGAGGATGTAAATTAAATTTTGACAAAACACTAAAGAATTGAATTGCATCTGTTACTTGCAGAAACTTTATGTTTTGCACAATTAACTCCAGTAACGTTGAAACATAATAATTGAATTCACATCTTATCTTCTTGGCACTCCTTAACTGGTATAAATTTGTAAACGAAAATGATTAATAACACTCCACAATTCTTTTTTAAAAACAATCCCTAATTGTTTTCATCTCAACAATTTTTTTTATTTTTATACATCCAATTTTTTTCGTAGACACTTCTAGACATGAAAGAGAAGGTAACAAAAATGGGCTCACGCCAACCACATTCCCCGTTAATTTTAATCAATCATTCTTTTCCTCAAATACAAATTCACACAGTGTCCGATACACTCCTTATTTTTTCCGGTATAAACTATAAATAAAGTGCATATTACAGAATATAACTGTATATAAATTCTTCACCTCCCTCCCTCCCTCAACAAAATCCTCCCTCAGATAGCATCTTATTTTCTCTGCAACACACACGAATCACCACTGTTCGACCTGTCTCCGTCTTGTCCAGAATTAGTGCTCCTTTCCGTCATATTGCTAATTGATCTCCTCTCCCGGAAAGGTTTGTTGGAGTGCTAGATTTGAAGCGAGGGACGTCCCAACTTCTGCCGCATCTGCTGCTCGATTTCTCCCGATTTTCTCGCCGGAAATGCGATTTTCCAGATGATATTCAGGCGACCGGTGATGGACATCGAAGGCTGGGGCCGTCGGAACAGTAATCCCGTCGAGGTGAGTACAGATCGAACCTAATTGTGTTGAATTTTGGGGACGCAGATCGGAGTTCGTTTCCCGTTATATTCTAATTGAACTGATTTGACCGAATTCATCGCGCAGAGAAAGTCATGGAGAACGGTGTTGGCCCTGGCGTACCAGAGCCTGGGCGTGGTTTACGGAGATCTGAGCACTTCTCCGTTGTACGTCTACAAGAGCACCTTCGCGGAGGACATTCACCACTCGGAGACGAACGAAGAGATATTTGGCGTCCTGTCGTTCGTCTTCTGGACTCTGACTCTGATTCCGCTTCTGAAATATGTGTTCATCGTGCTCAGAGCGGACGACAACGGGGAAGGCGGGACTTTCGCTCTGTACTCTCTGTTGTGCCGCCACGCCCGGGTCAGTACCCTGCCCAACGGTCAGGTCGCCGACGAGGAGCTGTTCGAGTACCAGAGCGATGCGATAGGCGGCGGTCAGCCTGGAGGTGGTGGTGATAAGGGCGGCGTTGGGCTGAGCTTGAGGTCCACGCTGGAGAAGCACCATTGGTTGAGGCGGGTATTGCTCGCCTTGGCTCTCATCGGTGCTTGTATGGTCATTGGTGATGGCGTCCTAACCCCTGCTATTTCAGGTAAATTAATGGCCCACTCATTTAGACTATAATCCGTATACTCCCTCTCTCCCAAATTATTTGGGCAATCTCTGGGACTTTTGTTTATTTCTACATTTTCTAGTTATTTGATAAAATAAAATATTTTTTATACCTCTTATTTTGAAGAACTTTTCATGTAGTTTTTGATGTGTAAATTTTATTTTTTATTTCTATATCAATATGTAAATAAAATGAATTTAAAAAACTTGATATTTTGGGACGAAGAAAGTATAAAAAATGAGTAAAAATATGTGTCTTATTGACAAGACTTGACCAGCGATAAATTTTGATTGACTGAGAATTTAAGAAAATAAAAGGGGCAATGGCCGTCAACTTTTCAATTTTTTTATGCAAGTGGTTAATTTTATCTTAAATTTTATCCGTTATTTTTAATTCATCTTATTTTTTTTAAATTAAAAAATAACTGCAATCAAACACCTTAAATTGAATTGAAAGGAATGCTAGGAAAATATTTTCTCAATACTCCATTAAAATGCTTTATGCTCGCGTGATAACTTATCTTAAGTTTTGTTTGATAAAATTTCGTTTGGTTCATAAATTTGCAGTGTTCTCTGCGGTGTCTGGATTAGAGCTGTCCATGTCAAAGCATCATCATGAATGTAAGTTGAAAACTCCACCTTTAACGTTTCTTTTCTCCGACATACGTAATTACCGAAATCACCAATAAAGTTGAAATTTTTACACCTTATTAGTTACTCCGTATTTCACACGGAGTATTAATATTCTGTAATAATAATAATACTAATACTAATACTAATAATAATAATAATAATAGTAATAATAATAATAATAATAGAGAGAGTGTGCAAAGTAGGAATATTATTTGCTTAGAATCGGAAAGAAGGCCTTAGTCTATTGGGCAAGGTTCCCATGACATTGGGAGCCAATGTCATGGGATGACCCGGAGGCGCTCCGATGTCCCGTACGTAAAATTGACGGTTCATACCTCTCCTAACCCCCCTGGTAAACCCCCCACCCGGCCCCGACCCGAACACACCCCCCACCCCCTTCAATTGCACCCCACAAGTTGATTTTGACTTTGGAGTCAAATTTTGACTACAAAGTCAAAATCAACTTGTGGGGTGCAATTGGAGGAGGTGTGGGGGGTGTGTTCAGGTTGGGGCCGGGTGGGGGGTTTACCGGGAGGGTTAGGGGGGTAGGAACCGTCAATTTTACGAACGGGACACCGGAGCGCCCTCGAGTCATCCTAGAAACCAATGTCATGGGAACCTTGGTGTAGTCTATTTATAGGTTCAACGCTACTACAAAATCAACCTCCGTGGTTGATACTTTTGTCGTCTAGCCCTTGTCATCCAGTACTTGGCATTCAGTCCTTGTCGTCCGGTCCGAGCAGAGAGGCTATAAGCTGAAGGTCCGAGCCGAGCCCGTGTCTACCGAGATGAGGCCAATGGACCGAGCCTGTCATTTTTCAGGACGTGGGGTCCGGTCCTGGGAGCCTCCGTCAATAATACTTTCTCTGTTCCTAAAATATTGCGACATTTTGATTTTTTTAAATCAAATTATGACTTTCTTTGACTATAAATCATGAAAAAGTACATTTAGTTATGATATAAATTTAGTAAAAGTAGATTTATTTTAGAATATAGTTTTGAAATATCAAATTTTTATAATATTTAATTATTTTGAACTATATTTAGTTCGTGATTAAAAGCTGCCACTGTTTGACAAAATAACTAAGGACCATGCTACATGTACCCCATATTTGTACCCCAAAGCTTTAACCTGACATTTAATGTAGGTGCAACACTGACATATTACCAGTTTTGCACCTACATTTAATGTCAGGGCAAAACATTGGGGTACAAAATGGGATACAATATGGGGTACATGTAGCATTATCCAATAAGTAAAAGTGTAGCATTATTTTAAGGGCGGAGGAAGACAATCATAACAGAAATTAATAATAATAATAATAATAATAATAATAATAATAATAATAATAATAATAATAATAATAATAATAATAATAATAATAATAATAATAATAAATTAAATTGATGATGACGTCGATGCTAAAGTTATGAATAATTTATTTTGGGTTGCAATTTTAGACGTCCTCAATTAATCAAGTACGGGTTAGGCTACACGATATTCCGAGATTCAGTTGCAAGTTTGGTCTCCGTTTGGTTAGGCAGCTGTTGTGAATCTAATACGTCGCATAACCATCCACCTATGTTTTTTAGCCATTTGCCTAATTTTTGGTCATCAATTAACTAATCAAGAAAATTAATTCAAATTTTGTTTTTTAAATTGAAAATTAAACTTTTTTTACGAATAGAATTTGTACTTGCATAAATGAGCCCAATCATACACCGTACCAAATAGAGAGTAAAACCAAACCAAACAAAATGAAAAACCATTTCTAGTGCACAATATATCTAAGAAAATAAAAGATGTTTCCACACATGAGTTTGTGATTGGTACATAGTTAGTAATTAAATACTTTTTTTTATTATTTAATAATATAAAATAGGTAAATCATCTTTTATAATAAGGATTTTAACGAGTTTAAATATATCAATTTACAAATAAATTAAATTATAAGAATCTCATCTCAAGTGGTCGTTTGAAGATAACTTTAGGGATTTTAAAGCTGATTTGCATCACTAAAAATATATCCAACATTTTAACACGAGTTCAAAATATTACGGAGTATATTGTTTGTTTCCAAATAAATCCTATATTTTGTAATCAATTAAATAAGTAAACATGATATACTTGTCCTTGATTATTTGTCAACCTTTAATTTTTTTGTTAGAATTAGAAAACTTTAAACACATATTAAATAAAAATGATATTACATACTGATATAAAATAATTTTATTTATTGTTGGATGTTGGTTTTTTTCCGGATAAAAAGAATGATATACTTGATTGACTCTAACATATTAGTGACACAGAATAGTGTCGAATCTTAGTAAGAATGTGATTAAATGGTGGGTTCAAATTTTGGGATTAAAATACTCCCGTATCATTTAAAAAAAAATTGTCTGTTTGGCGAATGGATTGTCTACCCCTAGCTAGTACGATGAGCACGACTGTAGGGCCCCACCTTTGTTTTCGAGCTGGAGGACAAAACAGGTCTACCGCATGAAATCCTCCCTTCTTCTCTTCATCAAATTGTGACATCTTTTAATCATAAATTAAGTAGGGAGTATAGTTTATAATAATTAAATATTACTCTATATAAAAGTTTGATATTTCAAAAATATATTTTAGAATAAACCTAATTTTATTAAATTTACAATATAATTAGATAAACTTTTTGCATAATTTATGGTAAAAGGAAGCCACATTTTAACAAAAAAATTAACTTTTAGGAATGAATGGAGTAATAAAGAATTACTCCATGGTTTTAGAAAAGAGGTTATTCCGTATTTTCCACGTCTCTAACTCTCGATAAATGACGTTTATGCGACCCACCGAGGAATTTTTAAAATTTTCATTAGTTTTTCATTGAATTTCATATTCAGGTGAGACAATTTAAAAACATCATGTTGTTTAGTTTGGAGAAAATAAATTTGAACATGGAGTGATAAAGTTTAAAGTGTAAATTTTAGAAGATGGGCTTTGGATTACTTATGTTAAAATTTTACTCCCTCCATCTTTTCATTTCATTACGTGTTATGAAATTTCAATGATTTTATTTTCAAACCAATTTATTAGAAAATAAAATTTAATTGAAATATGGAACAAAACTACATACAAAGTTTTACAAACAATAGATGGCGTTATTATGTTACTTTATAAAATAAGTAGTAAAAATAAGCATACACAGCAGGTAAAATTTATCGATGTTAATAGTGCATGAAAAGAATTAAACTGAATTAATTTGAGTAAACACTTTAAATTGCAGTGAACATTTTATTTTGGGATAAAGGGTACAATTCTTTTTTCTTGGATTTAAGTAATTAAAATCTAGAATTTGAGTGTGAAGACTAAATTGGAAGATCTTTAATTCTTTACTAAACCTTAATATCTGGACAACACTATGGGAATTACGGAGTACTATCTCCGTCCCACTGTCTTTGTCCACTTTTGACTTTTGGAAATAGTCATGCGTGATCTTGTTTGATTCGTCTTAACATATAGATTATTAATATATAATTTCTATAATTTTTTAATATACAAAGTACAAGATAAAATGGATAAAAGAAGTGTATTGGATGGTGTACCAAAAGGTAAGTGGACAAAGACAATGGGACGGAGAGAGTAATATATTGTAAATTACTGATTTCACAGTATGAGATAGGAATGAAAGCGGAGGCAGTCAAGTTGGACTTAGATACGGACTCTTATACGGATTACGACTTACGTGTGAATAAAGAGACACTGATAGTAACAGTAGAGAAAGTGATAGTAATGCTTATCCTTTTCAAAATGAGTCTCAGGCTCTCAGCTCCCTTCCATTTGAGAAAGAAGTTTTAATTTTGATTCATTATGATTGACTAAAACAATTACCTCTCCATATCCGTTTAATTTTTCTGAATATTTTTTTCTTCCCCTTTTGACTTTAATGGTTGGTATTTTAAAATTTGACTACAAAATACAGAAAAATACATTGAATTGTGATTTAAAATTAATTTTAGAAGATTCATTTTGAAATACTAGTATAATTTTGAAGTATCATACTTTTATAATATACGATGTATGTTTGTACAAAAATACAAATATTAATAGTCAAGTTGTATCGTTAGAAACCGTAAAAAAGCAAATAAGAGAAAAAGTAAAGAGAAGGAAAAAACTACATTGGATTAAAACATACTCCATATTTTACATACCAATATAAGAGGAATCAATGTTTTTCTACCAAAATTAGGAGTATACTTTAATAATGCCAAATAATATCAAAATATAATGCCAAAAAATAATTAATATTGAAAACTGGGTGATAATGAATGAGGTGAGGATGAATATGGTTAGATGTTGAATATTGGGTGATAATGAATGTGGTGAGGATGAATGTGGTTAATTGCTTGGCCGCAGACGTAGAGGTTCCAGTGGCATGCGCGATACTGGTGCTGATATTTTCAATACAGCATTATGGGACCCACCGAATAGGATTCCTGTTTGCGCCGATAGTGGTGACGTGGCTGGTGTGCATCAGCATGATCGGAATGTACAACATCTTCAAGTGGAACCCACACGTGTACCAAGCACTCTCCCCATACTACATGTACAAGTTCTTGAGGAAGACCCAACGCCGTGGTTGGATGTCTCTCGGCGGCATCTTGTTGTGCATCACAGGTCGGTTGAATTTGTTGGTTGGTTGCTTTACACACTCTTTTAATTAATTCTCGTCTTTGGATGATTGGATTCGATTAAGGTTTTGTCTCGGAAGAGTCTTTTTTATTAGCGTTAGCGTTTTGGATAATCTTTTTGGTATATGCATTTCAGGTTCGGAAGCCATGTTTGCTGATCTTGGGCACTTTTCACAGTTATCTATTAAGGTAATCTTAACTGAATAAATTAGGGAGTACTAAGATGCATGATAAGATGCCCTCTAAAATGCCTTGTAAACATGGAGGAATAAAGTCAATTATGGTGCCATGAAAAAGTCTATTTCCAAAATATTTAGAGTAATAAGATGCATGATAAGATGCCCTCTAAAATCTGATCTTTAGTAGTGCTTTTCAACTTTTGCCTTCCACTACTGTCATGGCTGCAACTTTGTTGAAATTCAGATAATTGACCATTTTACTATTCAGTGCACTTTAGAAATTTTGCCCATTCAGAAATTTCCACCAAAGGTGCGTGTGAACAAGACATTATCACCAAATTGCTTTTTTGATAAAAATCTGTTCAAAAATTCCTATGTTGCAGATAGCCTTCACTTTTGCAGTTTACCCATCACTGATTCTTGCTTACATGGGACAAGCGGCTTACCTTTCAAAACATCACACCCTTGAAACAGGCTACCGGATTGGATTCTATGTTTCTGTACCTGGTACTCTCTTTTTTTTCCCTTCATATTCTAATTTTTGGTCAAACTAGGCACAGGAAAAGTTTTTTTAGATTCTAACAAAATTAAAATCCAAAGTTCAATAAATCCAGCAACTACTGTCTTGGCTGCAACTTTGTTGAATTTCGGAGAATTGATCACTTTACTATTCATTTCACTTTAGAAAGAATTTTCCACCAATGGTGTGAACAAGACATTATCAAGTGCTTTTTTGACATATTTTATTCAAAATTCCTATGTTCACATAGGAAAAGAGAAATATTGTGAGCTACATATTTCATTCTTAAAAATATGAGTAAAGAATATTTGGGTATTGCAATTTTGAGACAAGGCCAAATCCAAACCCGTTTGGGGCCAGGACCCAGCCCAACGAGCCGATGTCGACTTGATAGCATCCCATTATATTTTGAGTTGGGTTCTAAATTTCTAATCTTTCTTATTCTGATGCATGTTCAGAAAAGCTAAGGTGGCCCGTTCTTGGCATTGCAATACTAGCAGCCGTGGTGGGAAGCCAAGCTATCATAACAGGAACATTTTCTATAATCAAGCAATGCTCTGCTTTAGGTTGTTTCCCAAGGGTCAAAATTACACACACGTCTTCGAAATTCCATGGCCAGATTTATATCCCAGAAATCAACTGGACATTGATGTTCCTATGTTTGGCAGTCACTATTGGGTTTCAAGACACAAAACACATAAGCAATGCATCAGGTAAGTTCTTGCTCAACAAATGCCTATTGGTGATATATATTATCCTCTCAATGAGCTAAGGATCATTTGGTAGCTATATCTAGAGCGCATCCTGTTTATCTAATGCAGACAGAGTATGCAGCTCTTGTCATATTTGGCTGAAATGTATGTTGCATACCCTTCCAGCCAAATAACCTCTTACCAAACGCGTCCGAAATGTATTACTACTTTGTATTATTAGAGTATAAAAGCATTCATAAGTCTTCAAGTAAACGTTTGAGTTTTTGATTAAGTCGATTTATGTCTAACAACTATTTACCCTGTTGTGGTTGGAGCAGGTCTGGCAGTTATAACTGTCATGCTGGTCACCACATGCCTAATGTCACTCGTCATTGTTCTGGTCTGGCACAAGCGTGTCTTCCTAGCCATCTTCTTCATCCTCTTCTTCGGCTCCATTGAAGCGCTCTACTTCTCGGCTTCCCTCATCAAGTTCTTGGAAGGCGCGTGGGTCCCGGTTGCCCTCTCGTTCATTTTTCTACTCATCATGTACATCTGGAACTACGGGACGACGAAGAAATACGAGTTCGACGTTCAGAACAGCGTCCCCATCAACTGGCTCCTCCAGCTAGGCCCGAACCTCGGCATCGCGAGGGTTCGTGGCATAGGCCTCATACACACTGAGCTCGTCTCGGGGATTCCTGCCATTTTCTCCCATTTTGTCACCAACCTCCCCGCCTTCCACCAGGTCCTCGTCTTCCTCTGCGTCAAATCGGTCCCGGTCCCACACGTGCGGCCCGAGGAAAGGTACCTGGTGGGCCGGATCGGCCCACCAGAGCACCGAGTCTACAGGTGCATAGCAAGGTACGGCTACCGGGACGTTCACTTGGATGACATCGCATTCGAAAAGGATCTCCTTTTCAGTATCGAGCAATTCATCCGTTCGGAGGGGGCCCCACGGCCATCAGGCAGAGAAGAAGTCATCAAGGAACTTAGACAGTCGACAAATTTCGAGGACGACGAGAAGATGATCGTCATCGGGACCACTTCCACATACATGGAAGGGAAGAGACCGTGGGACGATAGCGAAAGCACGTCGGAAGGAGAGTTTGGAGAGATTTGCTCGCCGAAGATCCCACCGAAAAGAAGAGTGAGGTTTTTGTTGCCGGAGAGCGGCGGCCCTGGTGGAGGAGATGTGGTGGCCGTTGATCCGCCGGGGGTACGAGAGGAACTTAGGGATTTGATGGAAGCCAGAGAGTCAGGGATGGCATTCATATTGGGGAACTGCTACGTGAAAGCAAAGAGCGGTTCAAGCCTGTTCAAGAGATTAGTGATCAACATAGGTTATGATTTCTTGAGGAGGAACTCTCGTGGACCCACCTATGCCCTGAGCTTTCCCCGAGCTTCCACTTTAGAGGTCGGCATGATCTACCTGGTGTGATATGATAACCACAAGGAAGCAAGCAGCATTTCCAGGTCGGGCAATGCTCGGAAAATGTCACTTGTGACACCACTCTTGACACCAAAGAACAAGCACGGACATTGACGGGTACCCCCACACAAACACCGATTGTCTGCGCTTGCCTTTCATATCGGAAATGGTGTCACAAGTAGGGTTCCCGCCCAAGCTTTTTTTTCTTGCAGGTTTCTAGCTGTTAAAATGACTGTAAATTGTAGATTTTGCGCCTGTGAAAAATTGAACTAGCTATAGCTAGGTAGCTCTGCCTAGTAGTTACTAGTTGGTATTGTAAAATCAGTCTGCAGGTAAATTATGATCAAATGAGCAGTAAAATTTTTGTAGCATCTTTTTCTGTCACCCAATTCCCCATGCATATGCTAATAACATAGAAACAATCATGATTGGAGTACACCAAGGAGTGTACACCAAATTGTACACCAAAGTTATCAAACATTGTGATGATTCATAGGAACACAAAATGTAGTGCGTTCAAAAAAATTTTGCATTAGCATTTTGTATCAATGTGAACCATCACACTAGCTCAAAATGAAAGTTTACCACTCTTGGTGTTAATTCATGTTGAAATGAAGGCAACAGACAATGTCAAGACTTTAAAAGCCACCTGCAAGTGTTCTTCTGTGCAAAAGGCTGCCAGTTATTTAGTCTAAGAATATTTTTCAAAGACATTAATGTCAAGACATTCTTATATGAGGTACTTTTAAAAATGTTGATGATTGAAACCGCAAGAATCTATCTTGATTTAATAATATCTTTAACCAAACTTGAATAAAAAGAAAAAAGTAATAGGACTAATGATGCACATTTAAAAGTTCACACGGAAAGCTCACGATTTATGACAAGTATAAGGGTTAATGATGTATTTTTGAAAGTTCAAAGGAAAAAATATGCATATTTGAAAGAGTTCGAATGTAAAGCACACACTTTTTTTAAAAAAATATAGGAATTACTGGTGCATTTTAAAAAATTTGAGGAATAAAGTAATAAACATGCACTTCTTGAGTAAATAACACAAAAAACTCCAATTAAAAGTGTGAATTTGTTTTCCATAAACTGTAAGGTAAAGTTAATTTAATGAATGGATTTGTTGGCATCATTGGTTACACAAAGATATTTTATGCTCCCACTCTATTAAGTCTAATTGAATGTAGAAAAAGAACAACTATAAGGAAAACTGTGCAATACCTGTGTGCCAAAATGAAACCAGATCCCAGGGAAGAAGCAAAGAATGGTTGGAATAGGATTCTATCTTCAATTCTTTACTGGCGGACAAAGTATTCTCAATCCTCCATGTATGTAATCTCCAACCCCCACTTCTCTTCTTCCAATTCTTAAGAACAAGCAAAAAAAAGTTCAATTCCATTTCAATCCCAAATGGGGAAGAAGAAAAAGTTTGTGATTTTAGTCCTCATTTTCTTGAATCTTCCTTCTGGGTTTTCTTTAGCCTCAGCCACACCCACT
This sequence comes from Cuscuta campestris, assembly GCA_900332095.2. Taxonomy (NCBI): domain Eukaryota; kingdom Viridiplantae; phylum Streptophyta; class Magnoliopsida; order Solanales; family Convolvulaceae; genus Cuscuta; species Cuscuta campestris. The sequence goes on from OOIL02001215.1 coordinate 329,948, forward strand.
GCAAGTAAGTGCCGGCCTTCTGCATTCATTCTTATTCAAGAATCAAGACCCAAACTTTTTCTTCTTCTTCTTCTTCTTTTTGCAAGATTGAATTTTGACGATTCATTGCCATATACATGTTTGGTTTATACTGTGTATTTTTGCATATAATAAGTCTTTGGGATAGTGACCAATGTCGTGCCTGCATTTTTCCACTGGGTGGTATCACTAATCTCCGAGACTGAACCAGGTAAAAAAGTATTAAACCTATTACAGTAAGATTTGGAGTTCTTATATGTGTTGGTTTATTTACTTATGTCTTCTATTTAGCAGAATATCAGCCAAGCATCAAACTGATGAAAGGTTGGGTTTTTGCAATTCTTTTGTACCTTTTTCATCAGATATATCCATCTGTTCAATGACGAAATTCGAGAGGGGATACAGAGTTGAGACCATCTTTGATGGAAAGAAATTCGGAGTTGAGCCACACTCCGCAGTGGTTTCACCTGTGAGAGAACAAGTCTTCATTTCTGATTCTGAAAATAACAATATTTACAAGATTTCAACACCACTCTCTCTCCGTATGATGCCTTTTTTCCCATGTCTATCTTCATAAAAGCACACCATTTCTACAACAGCCAAATTTTCCCATGTCTACAACAGCCAAATTTCATTTAAAATGTATCCTTTCATGTGTAGCATAGTAGTCATCCGCTATAACAACCAATATACATACAGATAGCCAACCTGTGTTGATCACTGGATCGCCGGAAGGATGTTGTGGACACATTGATGGGGAGTTGAGAAACGCAAGGATGAATCGCCCGAAAGGGCTAGCTGTGGATGACACTGGAAATGTATATGTTGCAGATACCATGAACATGGCCATTAGAAAAATCTCTACCAATGGTAGTATATGTCTATATATAGACCTACATTACCTTGTTTTTTTGTTCCCTGACTTTAAAAAAAGAAAAAAGATAGAACCCAGTGTCATATGACACTAGGGTTGAGTGTCAAAAGAACCCGTGTTTATGTCTCGGTTTGACAGCAAACTTTTTTATTTTTTTGAGGAAACAGGAGTGGTTACAATTGCAGGAGGGAAATGGTTAAAGGGAGAAGAAGGGGACATGGAGAGAGCAAGCGAAGATGCAAAGCTTTCAAGCGACTTTGACGTGGTTTATGTTCGAAGCAGCTGCTCGCTTTTGGTTATTGACAGAGGAAACCGAGCAATTAAAGCCATCCAGCTTCACAGGACTGACTGCTCTCATCACAATCACAACAGTTCCCATCCATGTAAAAAAAAACCATTCTTTAAATATAAAAAAAGAGACCTTTTAAGACAATCTCAGTAAAGATTGTGTTTTTTGTTACATTATTGCAGGCACATCACTTGTTGTTGCTTCCTGTTTGTTTGGTTACATGTTGTCTCTGTTACAACGTAGAATCGGCACAATTTTCTCATCGAATTGCAGCAAGAAATCTGAATCAGCATCACTAGGAAGAGCATTGTTAAACACTTGCTCATCTGTTGTTAAATTCTGCTCCCATTCATGCTCTTGGCGGTCAAAGAACCAATCATACGCAGTTCATCATCATCATGAAGAAGATGACCATCAACCAATTAGAACGAAACAACACTCTTCGGTGAACAAAACACCACTCTTTGGCTTTCATCAACACCATCACAAGAAACAGACGTCAAGACCACAGACTCATTACATGGAAGAACACAGCAGCGAGATGATTGTGTTTGGGGCAGTTCAGGAAGACGAAGGATTTCGCCAGTCCAAATATTGTGGTGCTTTTGAACACAGCTGAGATCATTCTCATCCACCATATAACCATTATCATAGTATCTGTTTATGGATCTTGATGAATATATGTTACTCTCTCTATATGTCTATGTATGAATAGTGTATACTCATCTTTTGTCTTGAAAAACTTTGAATCTAGTTTTTAAATATATAATTTATGTTTTTAAATTTTGAACCAATCTCTGGATAACTTCAATAAAAAAAAATAACATGAATCGAACATTATAAACCGCAAGACATGAATAACTACAGAAGAAAGGGAGTGAGTAATAAGTATGGAATAATACTAATAATAATGGAAATAATGTTCCAATCTCTAATGGTTCCTATCTCTTTGATGTTTGAACAGCACATTTGACAACAATCCTAAGAAGAAAAGGAAGACAAAGATGAGTGCAACCACCACCAAAACAGAGCACTAATTGCTGGCATTGAAAGATGCTTAAATGGAATTTTAATATTATCACTAATAATACTCCCTAATAATTTATCAAGGAAACATTCTTATCATCCACAAATCCACACTCATTATCTAGATAAATGCATAAATATTTGAGCTTCTAATTATATTTTAAATTTTATTTTTGAAGATAAAAGAAGCAAATATAACTCGAAAAAAACTTGAAAAAAATGAACTCCACGGATTTGAGAAATACCAAAATAAGGAGAGCGTAGAAGGGAGTTGTGACAGGTTATGTTAGATTTAAGAAAAGTAGACATTTATTTCTATTTAGCTAAATTAAAATAGTTTTTACAACAAGAAAAATATGTAAATGGAAAGATTTTACAACCTTTTATGTCTAGAACATTTTTTTACTTTCCTAATACCGGAGTAAAACAAAAAAATTGAACAGATAATTTTTTTAAAACAAATTTAATCATTCATTTTTTAGTATTGTAATTATTTTTTTCAAACTCTGCAAATTTAAATTATCCCAATTAACTTGGGACTTAAAAAATACGAAGTATTACAACAGCAAGTCAACAACAACAACAACCGAGTATGATCCCATGAAAGTAAGGTCTGGAGGGTGTGTATGGAGATTAAAGATTTTATAAAGTAGAGGTTGTTTCCACGAAATGATACGAGTATATTAAATATCAAAAATAGATTTTTACTCTATTTTTTTACCTAAAATAGAAAGTGGACAAATTTACAAGACCACCCAAACACATATGCAAATACTTTGGGAGGGAGTAGTTAATATACACTCAATCAATCATACACAAATAACAAGTATCACATGGCACAAGGAACCTCCTAAGTCCTAACTCTATTCCTTTTACTAATTAGAGCATCTCTATCCATATGGTTATTTGCTAAAACAAGCAAATATGTTGCACGAATCCTTTAAATAAGTGCTGCTTCTCGTTCTCATTCAGATATTTAGGGTGGTCTGCACACCCAATTCCTAAAAAAATTAGCGTTTCACGCCTCCGACCCCGTCTCTGTGCAACTTAAATAACAATTACCATGTATTAATCAATTTTTTCATCTCCTACCATAAAGGTAAAATTTACCAAGTTTTCTAAAATGTCAGTGTTGTTAAATACAACAATTAGTATTTATGTTGTAAATAAATATAAATTCAATATAATACTCAATTGAAGGAGAGAGAATATTGAAACGTTAAAATAATTTAAAGAGAATAGAAGAATGAGGATAAAATATAAATAATTTACCAAGCATAGTTGGAAGAATGCATAAGAAGTATATATCCACAAAGAACAATGACAAATTCTTCCGTAAACTTAAAGTTCATGCTCATTATATGAACCTTGGTTATTTGTAGTATAAAAGAAGTAGACCTTTTCAAAAACAAAAATACTCAGATGCAAGCCCATAAAAAATGTGAGAAAATCTATATTTTAAAGATAGACTTTGAGACCATGTAAGCATTACTTGCCCCCAAATCATATCAAATCCTTTGGAGAGTTAACATTTAGGCATTCAAATCATATCAAATCCTTTGGAGATCAGGTATGTAACGTTAGTCTTACATACTCCCTATTTCTTAAACTAATTTTCTTTATAATTTTAAGAACATTAAAAAATGTAAAAAGATACTCCGTAGTAAACAAAAAGACATAACTAAAACTTATTGAAGAGGTGTTAAAAAAAATATTGAAGAGAAAGAAAAATGTTTTGAACCGTTTATTTTATTAAAAAAATATTTAAAAAAAAGAAGTAAACAAATACTCTGTATATTTTAAGATAGGATAAAAAAAGAAAATACTCCAGAACATAATAAAACTCTTACGAGATAGGAGAGTATTTATACTTGCTTCTATATCTCCGTCAAGCACCGCCATCTCCCTCCATCTCTCCATTTTAATCAAATCAAAAAGCCCTAATTTAGAGTCCCCAAGCAATCGGGGCTTCCGATCACTGATTGAACTTGAACATGGAAGGGCAGCTGGGTGGCGCGCCGGAGTTCTCGCCTAGAGGTGCTGCCGCAGATGATAATTTCAAAGAGGCGGCGGCGTTTCAGGGCAGGGGTTGCTGTTTCTGGCTGCCGTGTTTCCGCCGGCGTCCCAGTGGCGTCTGGGAACGGATCCAAACGTCGGGAGGCCACAAAGAGGAGATCAACACTTGGCTGTCCAAGGGCGTTCAGGTGTTCATGAGAGTTCGGGAGTGGTCGGAGCTCGTCGCCGGTCCCAGATGGAAGACCTTCATCCGACGATTCAACAAGCGCCGGTCGAAGCCCGGGATGTTCCGATACGATCCCGTGAGTTACGCCCTCAATTTCGACGAGGGGTCGGCGCACGGCGTCGATGCGGCGGAAGACGACGGTCTCCGCGATGTCTCCCCGAGATACGCGCCGATCACGGCGACGATGGATTCGGGAAGGGGCGCGTCGCCGTTCACGTGAAGATTCGCTGTACGAGGCTATCGTGCGCGTCACCTGGACGAGAGAATTGTGGCGCAAAATTCGGGGCGATGGTGATCTGGCAGGCACTTTGTCAGTATCAATGGGGATTGTGGTGTCACTGTTGTCAATGCCTTTTTTTACAGCTTTGTTACCATCTGTTTTTGTGTCCTCAAATTACCTTTTGCTTTTTGTGCAATTTGTATAAAAAAAAGTGCAAACATTGACTGTGATTGGTTTTATTCATTACTTTCACAAACTGTTGACCCGTCTCATACCTATTTGTTGCAACTTTTATACCGATTATATATGTTTGTTATCTCGTGGCAGTATGCTTGTGGTGGTGGTGTGAGTGTGGCGGTGTAAATGTGGTGGGAGTGTGGTTCTGATTGTGGGAGTGTAAAGGTGATGGGAGGACTAGTAGCAGTGTGGCAGCGTCAGCGATAATGTGCTGGTGGTAGACTGACAGTGTGGTAGTAGTAGTGATAATAACGGTGAATGTGGTTGTGGTATTGTGGAGGTTGTGGTGGTAGAAGTAAGGTGGTAGTGTGTTTGTGGCTTTGGCAGTGTGGGGATGATTGTGGTAGTATGGTTGAGGCGGTGATGGTGGTAGTGGGATTGGATGGTGACTGTGGCATTGTGGCAATAGAAAAGTAGTTGTTGTGTGGCTCTGGTTGTGGCATAGTGGAGGCGGTAGCAGTGAAATATTTGAATCAAGTCAAATTTGGATAGATTTGAAATTATATTTGGACTTTGATAATTCACAAACGCAGAAGCCGATGGCCAATGTGACCAAGATGACGCCATATTTGAACAATAAAATTAAAGGTGTTTTGGTACCACATGTGACTAGACAATAATTTATATGTTAATCTCTAATTTGTCAAAAATTACATACTACTAAGATTTTATGTATTGATTTGTCAAAGATTGAATAGAGTCAATCTTTAATATTGGCACCTCTAAACTCTATATAGTTATATTAACTCCATAAGTTATATATCTAACACCATAAGGGATAGAAAAAAATCTTTTAATAAGATATACGTAGTATGATAAGATTGTAAAGAAATCACTTAACTTATAATGTAAACATAGCCTCAAAGTGCATCATAGCGCTATTCCTGGTCGCCGATTCGTAGCTTATTTGAAACAAATCCCTATTATTTTTAAGGGAATTGATATTTGCACTCCACATCTGTTACCTACACTCCACACCTTTATTTTCTTTCTATAAATTGACAACTTTGCCCTTCGTAACTAGTAAATCCCTCTTGATGCACTAGCTCACGTCACTCAATTGTTTTGTAACTTTTTTCTTTGGCTATAAATTCTCAATGTAAATTCCGAGACACACTCACGGCCAATAATATTATAAAAATATTATTATATACTCCTTCCGTCCCAAAAAGAATGTTACATTTCATTTTTTTGCGCATCACAAAAAGCACTGCTACTCACATCTAAAATTTACCATATTTACTCTTTATTATAAGATGAAATTGTTTTGAAAGTTTTTTTGGCATTTGAGACGATATAAAAGTGTTTTAAGGGATGCACAAAAAATGAAACGTAACATTCTTTTTGAGACGGAGGGAGTATAATGTAAAAATATAATATTATTTTTTCATATTTTTTTAGGCTGAATATAAAAATAATATCATTATTTTGTAAAAGAATTAATAGAAGATAAAAAATATTATTATATATTTTTTATTTTTTTATAATGTACTGTTATAATACTCCCCCAGTTCCATAAGACCCTTCACCTTTTGTTTTTTTCCAATTTCTTAAAGCACTTCCACTTTCTATTTAAAAATCACTTTTACCTTTACTTATACCCAACCTATCGCATCATACTTTTTCACTAACAACCAAACTATCACATCTTACTTTTATGCATCACATCAAGGGCAAAATAGGAAAATCAACCAAAATTACACTTTCCTTATTTTGGCCCAAATTCAAAATGGGAATGGCTTAAAGGAACGGAGGGAATATTATTTTTATATTATATTTTTATAACATTATTGGTGGTGAGTATGCTTAAGATTTATAATTTAAAATACGAGTAGAAATTACAAAACCATTGAGTAAATTAAATGAGGCATGGTAAGGTGAGCGCCGAAGATGTATATGCCGCACTACACCGAATGAGGTTTTTTAATTAAAAGGCTAAAGTTGTCAACATATAAAAGAAAGTAAAAGTGTGGAGTGTAGATAACAAATATGGAGTGCAAATATCAACTCCCTATTTTTAATACTCTCTCATTTTGGGCAAGACGGTCGGAAGCGACCCAAAGGATCGGCTTACTTTCTGGAAGAAGTAGCTGCTACTGTGATCATATCCGCTCAAGCAAGCCCGTCCCAAGCCGACCAAGCAGTTGCTTTGAATCGGATTGAATTACTTTAGTAGTCCACCATCACACTCTCACCGCACTCCACCATCACAATTCCACTATGTACATTGTTTTATTATTATCACACTGGAAATTTAGATCATCAACTCTTATTTTGAACATAAAAATAATACACTTTGCTTTTAGTATTTAAAAGACATCTCACTACTACTTAGGGACATTTTTTTTTTGACAAAACAATGGAGGAAGCACAAAATGGGCAGAGTAAGGTATAGGAGTTTTTTTTTTCCTTCTCAATATATTCGTTTGATTTTTTCAGAATAAACTAGTAGACCCATTTCAAAATTCAAACATAAACATGAGAATCTGAGGACCCGAATTTGGCCTTCTTCGACCAAATCCAAATCTTGGAAATGGAGAAGCTATCCGTCTTTGTCCCAATGCTCAACCTCTTCCCCTCCGCACCATCACACGGAGCCGACGCCTGATGCGGCGGCGGCGGCGGGAGTGGATGCCCTTCACCGTCTCTCGGTTTCTTGACTCTGAAATTGTTGTCGAATGCCACCCTGAGATTATCATCTCCGACGACATATTGATACGATCCCATCGAAAAACACCTTCTGGCGTCCAATCTGCTGCTACTGCTCGCCGCCTCTCCTTCATCGTCTCCGACGCCCGTACTGTTCACTTTACAGAACTTCCCCAGTCTCACAGAAAGACTCCATTTTTCCGGCGCAACAACAATTTCCTCGCCGCCGGAAATTTCTTTCTCTGCAGGGTCGCCGGGCGCCACGTCATCGTCGTAATCGAAGACGGGGTTCTCGACGGAGGAGCCGGGCTGGAACAGGGCTCCCCTGCAGAGGGGACACGTGGAGTTGGAGAGGAGCCAGGTGTCGATGCAGCCGACGTGGAAGGCGTGGCCGCACGCCGGCAGCAGCCGGAGCTTGTCCTTCTCTCGGAACTCGCACAGGCAGACGGCGCAGTCGAAGGGCTCCGCCGCCTGCGGCGGGCCGCCAAGGATCTCTCTGTAGACGAACACCGGCAAGGCGTCGATGAAGGCCTGGTCCAATCCGCCGTCGTGCTGGTGGAAGAGGTGGTGGAGCTGTCTCTGGAGGGCTTCCGTGTGGCCTACTACTTCCGATCTCGAAGAAGAAGAAGAGGGGGGCTTCTTGACGAGCAATCTGACGAGCAAGTGGAGCAGGCCGGAGATGAAGAACAGGACGGCGACGGTGGCTATGATGATAATCACTGCCGGGCTTAGCTTGATGTGGAAATTACCTTTTACCCCATGTGATGAAGGAGGAGAAATTGTGGGTGGAGGGCAATTGGAGACTCTATTTCTCTCATATGCTTGTGCCATTGATCTGGTCATGTTGGATTATAATCATTCCAGTAAAAAACCAGAGATTTTCAACTTGGATTTAAAGAAAAGTGGAGAAATTCTTGCTGCCCGGATGAAATAACTGGCCGGGTTTGGAAAGAAAGGGGAAATTAGGGAGAGACGATGGAGAATGGTGGAACTTTATTATCTCACAATGAAACCGCCATTAATGGCGGATTCAGATTCTTGTAATTCAAGCCTCACTTGTTGCTGGCCTGCCGCGTCGCTCACTGGCTCTTGCCTGCTGGGGTACAAATACTACTGGCCGGATTGCTCCGCTCCTGTGGAAAGGAGAGATTTTTAAAAAACAAAAACAAAGAAAGAAAAAGAAAAAGTGATTAAAGTAAAGAAGGGCGTCAGAAAGAGAGTGGAAAAGAGAAGATGGGGGGAAATTTGGAAATCGTTTGAATGAACAAGCCGGGAACCCGCCATCTTGGGAGGAGGGGTCACTGTTTAAGGAGATCAAAATTTCATTTTACGAACAATTTACTTAAGCTTTTGGTTGAGTTGGTTTCTTGACATGGTATCGGAGCGTTCTTGACTAAGAGGTCACGAGTTCGAAACTCAGCGCCACCCAGTTTAAAAAGATTAAGGTTTCACGTGCAAGTTTTTCTCGAAACTTGAGCTTTTGGTTGAGTTGGTTCCTTGACAAAACATAACATTCCAATAAAGAATTTACATAAAATTCGGTCTGCACTTTGATCAGGTGTACAACATAATAAATTGCTCTTGTTGAAAAATGATAGAAATATATCCTTATGTTGTAAAATAAGAAAGAACGGAAGATTTTTCTCTAAAAAAATCTATCTTATTTTCTTTTAGAGATGTCCCTAAAAAAGCTTCTTCCTTCATTTTTGGGAACTTTGATTGATTCGCAATCGGTCACTCTCTTGTACATTATTTTAATCACACATTTTATTTTTCTTAAACTTATTGTCAAGTTAACTATGCATATATTTTTGTGACCGAGGGGGTATAAGAATAAATCTTGGTCATCGCATATCCATACAATATGATATTTACATAACATAATCCCATGGATATTTGTCAACTATGAAAGAAATTAAAAATAAATATTTATGTTACATTGCATGTGTTTGTACTACGTTAAAAACTTTTCAAAAAAAAATCTAGTGAGACAAAACCTGAGCAAAGGGAAAAAATGCAGTGCGCGTATCTTTACTCATGTATACAATTATAATTTGTTTTAAAATAAAAATAATTTTATTAGATTTATTGCAATGAAAACTTTCATAATTTTAGATCATTAGATTAATATGCAATACAAATGAAAAACAATCAAAATTTAAAATTTATCTAATTTGATTTTAAAAAATTGAACTGGATGAATAAATTCGGATCCGCCAGAGAAATACAAAAAGGAATAAAAAATCCTAAAACTTCAAAATTAGACCATACGGCGCAAACCGATCGAAGTCGGTTTATTCTACTCCGTATGTAGACAACCCCCTGATCAGTTGGCGGCAACGGGCTAAAGGAGCCATTTCTTACGAGGCAGCACAATGGGCGTTCACGGTTTGTGGGAACTGTTGGCGCCAGTCGGCCGCCGGGTCTCTGTCGAAACCCTAGTCGGCAAAAGGCTCGCAATCGGTAATCCACACTTTTCGTTTGCAGTTTGTCAATCGGGGACATGGATTTGAACTTGCTATTTTTCATGGAGGAGATGTAATTACACAATCGCTGTTTTTGTTTTGTTTTTCTGTAGATGCGAGCATATGGATGATACAGTTCATGAAGGCGATGCGAGAGGAGAAGGGGGATATGGTGCGGAATGCTCACCTGCTTGGCTTTTTTCGTAGAATTTGCAAGCTGCTCTACCTCCGCACCAAACCAGTTTTTGTGTTTGATGGAGGCACGCCCGCTCTCAAGCGCAGAACAGTGATTGCTCGCCGCCGCCAGCGAGAGAGTGCTCAGGCTAAGATTCGTAAGACTGCAGAGAAATTACTCCTCAATCACGTCAGTTTACTGAACAAAATGTTCTCTCTTACGTTTTCTTTCATAGTATGAAATCATAATAGGATTATAACTTTACATTTTACCGGTAAGATGGAGAACGATGACAATGCAGTAGATTAAGAGGCAGAAATGAAGTTTACTTCTTTCAAACGAAGGAATATTGATAGATATTGGCATTCAAATACATATTGTGTGTAACGTCCATAACTGCATTGAGGCAATGCTTATTTTAGTACATAAAAGGATTGGATGAAGTTTTGATGGTAATTGTCTTGGATCTTAATTGGCAGCTCAAGGCAATGAGGTTGAAAGAGCTGTCTGCAGACCTGGATAACCAGAGGAAAAAGAATGATTCGAAGGGTAAAAGTGTTGTTGGCGAGGAGATGGATACCGTGCAAGAAATTTCAGGAAACAAGGTTTCTACAAATATCGAGAAACAACATAACATGACTGATACAAAGGGGAAAAATGTCGTTTGTGAGGAATCTGATGCATTGAAGAACACTCCGCGATCAAATGGCTTTGCTTCAGACAGTTACATTAATCAGAAAGAAGTTGATGAAATGTGAGTTACTGCTTAACTTGTATGAAAATTTAGTGAAAAATGGAAATGTGGGTTTAAGCACTCACACAGAAATTTGGCAAGTTAATTAAGGCTGGCAGCATCCATGGCGGCAGAGGAAGATGAAAGCTTCTTCCCTGATGCATCAACATCTGGTGCTGGTGACGACAGTGATGAAGACGAGGAGATGATACTTGTGAGTTTTTGTAATAATCTATAGCAGTACTTGCTATGATGCTATCATTAATTCCATATTGTGGCAAAGCTAAAATTTTAAAAAATGTTTATTGGCAAGTTGTACTAATACTACCACTACATATGGTATTAATAGTTTGATGCTCAATTTCCCCATGTTTCATTCACATGCTTATTGTTGTGTCTTTGTGGAATACGGTATTAGATTTGCAAGTTGCTAATTAACTGCTCAAGGACAGTTAAAGGGTATCAGTTCTACAAGGGCCCTTGATCTTTAAGTCCCTGACTAGTGAATCTTTGATATTTTACACAAAGCAACATTGTATATGCACCTTAACAAGAAATGTAGAATAACAATAGTTACAGGATCATCTCTTTAGATTATATTTGATTACTTATTATCCTCTATTGAACTTTGATTCCTATGATTTAGTGTTGCACTCTCTTTTCCAAGTTTAGAATTTCAAGTTGTGGGCTATTATGGCAATTTCTTCTGAACTTTTGATATATCTACTCTGATATGCAGCCAGAAATGCATGGAAAAATTGATCCTTCTGTTTTAGCATCTTTGCCTCCATCTATGCAACTCGATCTCCTTGTTCAGGTAAATTTTACAATATAGGTAAATTTTACTATATATATTCAGGCTAGAGAGTAGAGACTAGAGAGTTATTTTTCTCACTATAATGATGAACTTTGTGCTTTATCTTTTCTGCTTGATAGATTGATATCCTGTTTTGCAGATGAGAGAGAGATTAATGGCTGCAAATAGGCAAAAGTATCAAAAAGTGAAGAAGGTAATTTATCCAGAAGCCAGAAACTTGGAACCCATAGCTGTGCTCTTTCTGATGATGCTTTCTCATGAACACATTTTGTGGGGTTAGGACTTAGGAGCATTAAGCTGGTTGATTTTCACGTTCTTGGTTCTATTTGTCTAAAAGTTTTCATGCTAAGCATTCGCCATTTTGTTAATGCTGATATTCTTCCTATTATTAGTATTACATAAGGAAATGGGAAAAGAATTGCATTGCAGCTTTAAATTTTGTGCAAAATTAGAGTTTATTGATTATAAGGGCATATTCCAGAAAAAGTAGTACTTCTAGCTAGGTGATATTTTCATTTATGGGGTCAGCTAGGTGCAGGCACTTTAATGTACAGTGTTTTTTCTTCAATCTTCGGGACTGAACAGTATTAAAAGTGCATCACTGATGATTTAATAGACTCAATCCTACATTTCTTTTGAATATCTGCCTATTTGGGTGCATTCACCAGGCACCAGAGAAGTTTTCAGAATTGCAAATACAGGCTTACCTTAAAACAGTTGCCTTCCGCCGTGAGATAGATGAAGTGCAAAAATCTGCTTCCGGGAAGGGAATAGGGGGTGTAAAGATCTCACGTATTGCATCTGAGTCCAATAGAGAATTTATTTTCTCGTCATCATTTACAGGAAACAAACAGTGAGTGGACACATTTCAACTATACCTATGCACAAGTGCACGATGAATTGATAATTCCTGTCATCTCCCTATTATGAAATATGGTGGATATGTTTTACATTTTTTTTGCTTTTGGTTTTACTGCATCTTCCACATATCTTCTTGTTCATCTAAAATAACTTTTCTGCTTAATTGCATATGGTGAATCAATAAGAGTCCTTACATCCGCTGGAGAAAACCAAAATAAGAATGAACTATTTGAAACACGAAGTTCAAACAATTCAGCAACTATGGTCAATGATGTTGCTGTTCAGAAATCCAGTGTGGCACTAGAATCTTTCCTTGCAGAGCCTGAAGGGATAACTCATGATGATGTGGAAACGTATTTGGATGAGAGGGGGCGGGTCAGAGTGAGCAGAGTGAGAGCCATGGGAATCCGTATGACTCGCGATCTGCAAAGGAACCTCGACTTGATGAAAGAGATTGAGAAGGAGAAGGTGGTACAAAATGAAGATGCTTGTAACTTACCTACTTTTTCCAAAGTTAGCAGCAATGCTACTACTGCACATGAAGAGATCCAGAATTTGAATGATTCTGACACAGACCATGGGATGACCTGTGATGATGTCGAAAATGAAGCATCTCTTTTAAAAAGTGGGACTTCACTTGAGATATCTTTTGAAGAGAAAAAAGAGCATAACCGTGGTGATGATGATGATGATCTATTTGCTAGTTTAGTGGGAGGTAATCCAATATTAGACTTTTCTGTAAGCAATTCCCTTGCTGAGAAACAATCCGTGGATTATACTTCAGATGTTGAGTGGGAGGAAGGAGACACCCAAGAGAAATTTGGGATGCTAAGTAGTGACTTTCCCGGGGGGAATGAACTTGCTCTGTCAGATGGTGTGTTGAATGATGAGAGTGAAGTTGAGTGGGAGGAAGGATCTTTAGATATGCATAAGGGTGGATTATCCTGTCCATCTGGTGGGAGGAATGGTTCTAAAGGTGACTTGGACGAAGAAGCTGATTTTCAAGAAGCAATAAGAAGAAGTCTCCAGGATTTAAAACAGCAAAGGTTAGTTGAAGAATCATCTACTAGTGATGCATCCAAAAGAGTCAATGGAGAAGGTACCATGGAGACAATTACTGAGCCAGATTGTTGTGGAAAAATTTGTTCCAATGATAAGAGTTCAGAACTTGAAGTTCTTCATCAGCCAGAACGACTTTCCAAATCTGTTAGATATTTGAAGACAAACAATGCCATAGATAGGGTTGAAACCATAGAGGTCGATAATTCATCAAATACCCATTTGGGCCCAAAATGTATAGATAATCAGACTCAGGGGATGATATCGAATTGGAAAGCACACTCTGACATTGCAGATACCAATAACTGTTTAAAGAGTCAGCCGAAAAGACCAGTTATAGATAATCTGGTGCAAGGGGAAATATTGACTCGGAGAATAGATGCCGAGTCTGAATTACAAGATCTTGGTGGGAGTGGAAATCTGAAACCAAAACTTACTTTGGAAAGTGGGACTGGTGTAGAAGAAACAGGGGAGCATATGATTGAAGTGCAGACTTTGAATACCATCCCTGAGGTGGTGAATGAAAGTTGTAGTTATTCTGGTGTTTCGAATGTGTTTGCAAGGCCATCACCCAGATCACCTAATTTAAATATTTCATGTGCTCAAGAAAAGAGGTTCCAAGCAGTATCAGATCATATAGGCAACTTTGAAGCGGGGAAAACATCTCTACCGATTAGTGACACTTGCAGTGCACAAAGACTAGATGGGGAACAAATACATGATGAAACGGCAGGAAAGAGAGAGGAGCTCTTGGGTACCGCTGTTGATGGGAATATCCATAAAGGTCATGTAGAATTTGCACCTGAAAGTTTGGAAGAAGAGATGATTGCATTAGGGGAGGAGCGTAAAGAATTGGTAGATGAGCAGAGGAGGCTTGAGCGCAATGCAGAATCTGTAACCAGTGAAATGTTTGCAGAGTGCCAGGTAGACCAATAGACTATTTTTTGTGATTTATTTTGTGGGTTTTGTCTGTTTGGACCTGGATCTGGAATTATATTTTGGTGCAGCCTTTTAATATTTCTTTGTACATTATTTCAGTTTGCAATTATGTATGAAAGATATTATCTCCAGGCTGTTCTCCGGGAGTTTATTTGGCCAGCTCTTCTCGCTTATTTTTCATGTTGTGATTTCTGTTATTTGTTTTATTCTAATTTTTCGATAATTGCATACATATGCTTGTGATTTTTAAGAAGTTCAAATACTTCCGTACTCAGCTAGTCAGCTTTCATGTAGTTTCTGTATGGTGTGGAATGGGTACAAATTGCATATCTAATTGTGTTTTTTTTGTTTTAAGTTCAGGAATTGCTTCAAATATTTGGCTTACCGTATATTATTGCACCCATGGAGGCTGAGGCTCAGTGTGCTTATATGGAACTTGTTGACCTGGTTGATGGTGTGGTCACTGATGACTCTGATGCATTCTTGTTTGGTGCTCGATGCGTGTACAAAAATATATTTGATGATCGCAAATATGTTGAGACGTATTTAATGAAGGTTTATTTCAAATAAGATCTTAGCATTTTGTTATCTTTCACTGGAAATAAACACCATATCATTTTTGTTTTGAAATTGTTAATTTGGGGTTTATCTTTCTGTTTTGCCAGTAAGAGAGTTGCTTTAACATTTTCTGTTTTACAGGACATCGAAAATGAGCTTGGATTAGATCGAGAGAAATTAATCCGTATGGCTTTGCTGCTTGGAAGTGACTATACTGAAGGTGTGAGGTAACACCTTTCTACAGTGTCTCCACTTCCATTTCAAAGCCCTCCACACTGTTACTTAAATATCCCATTCCTACAGTTTCTCCACTCTGATCATGTCATGCGCTTGTACCTGTAATTTCTCTTTGCTAATAAGGTTCCATGATAGTGTATTATTTTCACGTGTCCTGCAAAATCCTCACCTTCTCTTCCATCTATGGTACAGTGGGATTGGTATAGTCAATGCTATTGAGGTTGTAAATGCATTTCCCGGGGAAGATGGTCTTCGGAAGTTTCGGGAGTGGGTTGAGTCTCCTGATCCTACCATTTTAAATAAGGTTGATGTCCAAGGAGGATACAGCTCTAGCAATATTCTGCAGCCTGTTGATGGTGAAAAGATAAAGCAGACTTTCATGAATAAACATGTGAGATAGCGTTCCACATTGTGCTTTATTTTATAATCAGTTAGTGTACTGTGTAACTGGCAAAAAGAAGTCACTTTGTTCTCTCTCTTTCTTTGAACCCTTTTATTTACAGAGAAATGTTAGCAAGAATTGGCACATTCCCTCATCTTTTCCAAGTGATGCTGTAGTTTCAGCTTATGACACTCCACAAGTTGATAGGTCTAAAGAGGTCTTCTCTTGGGGAAAACCAGATGTATCTGTACTTTGCAAGTGAGTTATATGTGGGCATGTGGCTGTATATATTTAGGGTCTATTTGGATGGAGGATTCTGGAGGGGCTGAGAGGGAAAAAGCTTTGGAGGGTTTAGTTTATATCATGATAAATTGAATGTTTCTGAAAGCAGATAAAAGGTGATTGAAGTGTTACACAATCACATGTTATGTGAATGTTTCTATTTTATAAAGTGGCAAATGTGTGTGTTCCTAAAGATATAGACTTCGCCAGTTGGCCCTCCAAAACCCTTCCCTCCGATCCCTCCAAAAACTTCCATCCAAATTGACCATTTAGTTCTGCATAGGGATGACTCCAAATTTTCCTTGCTTTCTTGCATGCTTAGAGTGAACCACTACAAGCGTCAAAATCTTTTTTTTTTTTTGGCAAAAATTCTACCATGCCTACAGGTCTACAACATTGAAGAAACCCTCAATGAACTCAAATATCTATCCAATTACAAACTTGGTTACGTACTTCTCTTAAATTGCTGTTGAACTGTGTGCTTAATTTCATTCACTTAATGGCTCCTCTTTCTTGCTCTGAATTGAGAACACGTAGGTTATGTTGGGAGAAGTTTGGGTGGACCATCCAGAAGACAGATGAGTTGATAACACCTGTACTGAGGGAGTACAATAAACATGAGGTTAATCTATTTGCCCTACTTTAGTACTATGCCATCTCATGTTATAATTGCCCTAAACAGATTTGCCTTTCTTTCCCGAATAAATTTGGACTTCACTTGGAGGTGCCTAAAAAAACGTGCTATAATTGTTCTCCACTAGTGATTAATCTACACACTACTCTTATTGAAAGTATAATTTGTACCCATTGATACATCAATCACAAAGGTAATAATTTTCAAACAACAAGTAGAATAATAGTAGTTTAATAATAAAAATACGGAGTACAACTTATGCACTTTCTATGATGGATTCGAAGCTGTGTTATTTTGATGCATTCTTTTTGGAGTCAAGTAAAGAGAAGCAGCACTTACATATTATTTGCTTTGAATTCTTTATAGACACAACTTCGCTTGGAAGCATTCTATGCTTTCAATGAAAGATTTGCAAAAATACGCAGTGCAAGGATAAAGAAGGCAGTGAAGGGTATGACAGGCAACCACTCATTGGAATTGTTTGATGATGCTGCAGAAGATACACCTGCAAGGAGAAGGAAGCAAAAAGTGAAACCTAATGGTAATCAGAAGAGAACTATATTAGAAAGTGGTTCGATGGGAGCAGATTCGGGTGATGATGAGATTAAGAATGCAAAAAATTCTCCACCTGCAAAGAAGCCGAGAAAAAGTACGGGAGATCCTTCACAGAGTGAAGGGGCAGCTAGAAGATCGGGAGGCAGTGAAGAATCAAATGCCAGGCAAAGGCTCAAACGAGGCAAGAGAAGTCTCTCTCTTCAGAAGGGACGGAAGAGTAAGAGTTCTTGTTCGAGATCTAAAGAAACCAGTTCTGCTGATGAAACTAGCAGTGATGGGGAGCAAGACATTGATATTGAGAAGGTTGAAGTATCACACACAAGAAGGGTACGTTTTACACTTTGTTATTACCATGCATTCCTCCACTCTCAAGTCTTATCCCCTTCACCCTCCAAAAAAAGAAGAAAAGAAAAAAAGATTCTCATTTCACTACAGTAGAATTTCAAATTTTGTTGCAGCAATTCCATAAATCATGAATGATATGGAGCACTTTTTATAATTTAGTTGAGCCAACAAATAAATTTGAAAATTATAGAAGTGCTATTGGATCAAGCAATTTGGAACATGACCTTTTTGTTGAGGAGGAACCTTTTACTTTTATTCGTACTGCACGCAATTTGGATCTCTATAATGTAGCGTCTTCTTTTCTGACATTGTTCTACTGTCGTCATTCCATTTATTGTAACCTTGGAGCTGTTGAAATCTATACTCCCTGTTTTTATCCGATTCTCATAATCTGGCAGTCAGGGAGGCCTCGGAAAATTGTGAGTTATGCTGATGATCTAGAAGATGATGAGCATAACAAAGTTGCAAAAGAGCCAACAGAAAGAGAGACATTGGACGGGACAGAAAAAGAATCAGACACTGTTCAAATGGCTCATGGTGACAATAACAATCCTGGGGATCAATCATCCAAAGATTACCTTAAGTTGGGGGGTGGGTTTTGTTTGGAGGAAGAAGCTGATGATACAAACCCAGAATCTGGGGATGATGACACAAATAGACTGGAGAAGTCTAATGAAGATGAAGATATTGAAATAGGTCTATTAGATCAATTGGTTGCCAGCAGATCAAGGGAAGAGATAATGATGCGTGCTTCGGAAACTGAGAATGAAGATGGCCTTGTGGTGGTAAATTCTCAGGAAAACAGTTTGGAAGATGCTTTAACATCTGGTGGGTCTGTAAGATCTCTTCGTGCAATGCCGAACTTAAGAAGGAAAAGAAAGAAGGTTTGATGTTCTTCCTTTCGCGGAATCTTTTATACGTATAACTGTTGATTTATGACTGTTTTGGTGGTTATTACTTGCAGTTTGATGTTCTGATATTGATTCGAGAGTTATTGAAAAATGTTTTTTTTGGCTTCTCTGTTTTTTCCTATTTGGTGTAGAGAGATCTTTTTTTCAGAGCTTATTCTTATGGATGAAAAGAACCAGAAATCAATGAACACATGCACTAACAGTCTAACATTAGGAACACATGCATGTGTGAGATTTATTTTATTAAATGTGCAATGAAATAAATTAATTAATCTTTGATCCTAAATAGTGAAGTGTGTAAAATAATTGGAGATGGAGGGAGTTAAATACATTTTCACTTTTTACTATTTTACATATTGCATTTAAGGAAAACAATTAAATTTCACCCAACATTATAGAAAATGTTTACACACGGGGTGAATTGTATTCCTTAAATGGCTATTGCAAACTACATTCCCTTGCGATCTACTTAAATCACACTTACTATTGTTCTTGCGATCTACTTAAATCACACTTACTATTGCAAACTACATTCCCTTGCGATCTACTTATGAGCAGAGACATGTATGATTTTTACAATCTTTAAATTTGGAAAAAATTTAATTGTTAAAATTTGTGACAATCTAGTTTTCTTAATTGAATTGCGAGCCAGTTTGTCGTTTCATGATAAAAAGTAATGATAAATGAAAATATATCATATATTCCAAATTTATGTTTTTTAAATATTGATTTTTTATAAATAAAGTCTGTTAGTTGATAGGACTGGAAAAAATGTATTCAGCAAGAGAAGGAAAATTTAACAAAAAATAGAATTAAAATAAGATTCTTTTCGAACACCTAAAGTTGACATTTAACATCAATTCTGGACGGAGGAACTATATAGATATAAAAAGGAGTGACGTTTTTGGCAAAATAATACCCCTTTTGTCTGGAATTATTCTTCTCATTTTGCATTATGAGATTTAACTGAATTATATTTATTTCAATTTATTTGATTATACATGTAAATATTTAAAAATAAAAATTATATACATTCAAAAACTACAAAAAAGTTTTACAAAACAAGAAATGACATGATCCTATTATATTATGAAATGAGTAGTGAAAATAAATAAACTAAGTAAATAAAGTTTGACTTTGTGAATAATGAATTAAAAAAATTAATTCTAAATGGAAGGAATAAAGTTTAGTGGTAGTTTTTTAAACATCTCTTTGTAACAATTGGCTTTAACTAAAAATAGATAGTAGTGACATTTTTTATGTTCTCCGTAGTTAATAAAAATTTAACAATAATTTACAAGTACGGGAGTAAAAAAAGAGCGTCAGAAAAAATATTTGAGTGACATTTTATTATTTTAATCCCGATACTCTAGTTTGTGAGCATTTTTTTAAACTTGTTTAAGAAAACCAACTTTTTAAAATTTGAGCGCGACAATGAACTAACTTACCTAATCTAAATCTCAAATTAGAGTGGTAACAGCCAATCAATGAATGATTGTGTACAACTCACCATAATTATGCTTTGTCTTGCCAAATATCGCCTCAAAACAAATCACCCTTCTTGTCAATAGCACTATATTATGAATTGGGAATGAGTGGTTCTGGGCAGAGCTTGCAGGATCAGGTGCAATGGCGGCCCAGTTTATGAAGAAGGAAGGGCTTCCCTTCGCAACAATGCTGATGGTGGAGACCTGCGAGATGTCGATTACGATTCTCGGAAAAGCCGCCATGAATGGAGGCCTGAAAACCCTAGTTTACATCGTCTACTACAACTCCCTCGGCACTCTCATCCTCCTCCCCTACTTCGTCTTCTTCCGGACTCGCAGGTAATCATCTGTTTATGCTTGCTTTTGAATTTTGATCGACTTGGATTTTTGACGATTTGGTTTCAATTTCAGAAGCCGACCTCTTCCGATTACCTTCTCGATTCTCGGCAGATGCTTCATCCTCGGCTTGCTAGGGTATTACGGATCGTTAGATTGTTTCTCTGATTTGTAGATCGGAAATTGATTCTTATTTATCTGGAGAATGAAATTTAGTGCAGGATTTGTTTGCTGCAGATCCTTGCTTACACCGGGATAAAGTACAGCTCTGCAACACTGGCTGCCGGAATTGGAAACTTGATGCCTGGATTTACCTTTCTTCTTGCAGTCATTTTCAGGTAGGAGAAGGGGAAAACATGTCGCTCTTCATTTTTTTGTTCAATGTATAATGCTCTTAAACTACTCCCGGTGTTTAGTTACCAAAATATAATTGATTTTCCTAACACATTTCTGAAAATCTCAAAGGGAATGTAAGTCTTTGGATTTCACTAAACTCGAGTAGGGAAAAAATTAAACTCACCGACTTCAAAATTGATTTACTCCAAGGGCTAAACTCCACCATTAGTCCTTCAACTTTATAAGTTATGCACGATTGGTCATTCAAGTTTCAAAAATCCATGAATAGTCCTTCAACTTTATGAGTTGTGCACGATTGGTCCTTCAAGTTTCAAAAGTCCATAAATAGTCCTTCAAGTACACGTCAGCCCTCCAGATGAGGTCCTTTTGACAGTAAACGTTAAAAGCTAAATAGAGTGCTAGCTCCATATAATACGGAGTAGTCGTACATAGTGAAATTTACTCATATTATATGAAATTAGTATTCCATTTAGCTTTAATATTTAATGTCAAAAGGACCTCATCTGGAGGGCTGACGTGTACTTGAAGGACTACTTATGGACTTTTGAAACTTGAAAGACCAATCGTGCACAACTCATAAAGTTGAAGGACTATTCATGGACTTTTGAAACTTTAATGACCAATCGTGCATAACTCATAAAGTTGAAGGACTAATGGTGGATTTTAGCCCTCCAAACAAGCTTCCATACAAAAGTGTGCCACTTCGTATGAAATCCGAGCTAATTTCAGAATGTGCTCCTGGCTGTTCAATTTTTTTCACTGAACTAGAAGAGCTTTACCTGTAGGATGGAGAGGTTGGATTTAAGAGAAGTTACGAGTCAGGCAAAATCATTGGGTACAGTAGTAGCAATCACAGGGGCAATGGTGATGACTCTGTATCAGGGGCCAAAGCTCTTTGGTTCTGCAACTTCTTCTTCTTCTCATTCCCCACCACACCCATATCTATTGTCACAAAACTCAACTTGGGTCTTCGGAGGCTTCCTCTTTACCTTCACTTGCCTTTTGTCATCTGGATGGAATATTCTTCAGGTAACGTCAAGCATTGATGACTAATACCTCGGATTAAAAAAAACAAAATTCATTACTTTTAAAGTTCTCGATTATATACTTGTGTTTAAGAGTTGAATGAGCTAAATTTTACGTGTTCAGACCGCTACGTTGAAG
Source organism: Cuscuta campestris (assembly GCA_900332095.2). Lineage (NCBI taxonomy): Eukaryota > Viridiplantae > Streptophyta > Magnoliopsida > Solanales > Convolvulaceae > Cuscuta > Cuscuta campestris. Next base: position 351,800 of record OOIL02001215.1, read on the forward strand.
GGGTATCCGGAGCAACTCACAGTAGTGTTCTTCTTTTGTCTCTTTGGAACCATTCAATGTGTCATTTATGGTGCAATTTCAGAAAGAAGCATTGATGCATGGGTGATGCTTCCTAGCATTGGAATTATAGCCATCATCTTCTCAGTAAGGATTTTTTCCCCCCAGCTTCTAGAGAGATACAAAGTAATAAAATAGGAACTTTTTCAAAACCAACCTGCCTGAACCAAAGAATATTCTTCCCATGAAAAATCGAATGGGAAGAATCAAAGTCCAGGAAATTTTTTGTACTATAACAGAACTGATGAACTAAAGAATATTTTATGAACAAAGACATATACTCCGTATATTGTTGTGTGTAGGCTGTGTTTGGGACCGTGTTTAGATCGAATGTGATAAGTTGGTGTTTGGAGAAGAAGGGTCCTCTCTATGTGGCCACGTTCAAGCCCGTGGGAGTTATTATCGCAGCGATCATGGAGATCCTTTTCCTCAGCTCTTCTCTTCATTTGGGAAGGTATGTTATGGTTTATCTTCCAACAAACTTCAGGCACACAAGTGTCATTTGTGTTACTCGTTCTACTAGCTAGATTGACTCTTTTAGGATGAACCTGAAATCTTAATAGCTTATGTACAATGTTGTGAAGTGTGGTCGGAGCGATTGTCAGTTCCGCTGGGTTTTATACCGTGCTGTGGGGACAAGCGAAAGAGAAGGCTGTACTCGCGCTCGAAGACATTGATGATGAACATGGATCCGAATCATCAACGAATAGAGCCCCTCTGTTGAGGTGAAATAGCTTTTGATGCTTGACAAATTAATGGAGGGACGAATAATGCATTCATATTATATTTTTATAGTATAAGCTTAATAATATGATGCAAAGGTTGTGTATAGTCTCCGATTGTTTTTTTACAACAATAATGTTGATGTAATTTTGTAATTATTGGTGGAATTAACTTCACCTTTTGTGTTTTTTGTCATTTGTTTTCTAAGATTAAGTGCTTGGCATTTTAGTTTTGTTGCGCAAAAAGGGCCGTTAGTAACTTAACGACGACCCAGAATTCGTAAATTTCTGTAAAGTTGGGAATATTTTGCATCACAGTGAAATGTGAGATTATATTTGAAAGACCGGATAAAGTTGAAGCTATTCTGGATGACTTTTCCTACAAAAATTAATAACCACCATTACAAAATTATTCAAAATGTTAGCATTAATTACAAATGTTGTGTCCAAACAAGCTGGAAGTACATGATATGTTAATTCAAACTAATACTAGTATTAAGTCCCATCACAAAGCCGTTTTCATTTCAAAGTTAATACCCGGAGTATGCTCTTTCAATTGCAAGTTTGTTCCTTGTATCAATTAGAATGTTGGAAATTAAAACTACTGTAGGAAAAAAAATCCAGACAAAATAGTTCCCGAAAAAATGGGCAAAAATTAAGTTTTGCTCAGAAATGAATACGGCTAAAATGTGGGGGGTTGAGTGATAAAAGACAACATTAAAAAAAGTGGTGGGGATTGAGTGATACATGATGACATTTGACGTTACAAACGTTAAATGTTTGAACGCTAACTACTGCAGAAGAGGGGGTACCAACGTGGGCATGTCCCCCTTTTTATTTCACTTCTTCTTCTTCTTACCATACTATTAATGTTGTTGTAGGTGGATGTTGCCCAATAGACAAAAGGCAATGTGTCAGGAGATAATACTCGAATTTGATTTCTGATAATTGTGCAGAAGGTAAATATGCTAAGCTTAGAGATTCTGCAAGTACTTGGTCTGGTTTTTTACTTTTTGTCATTGATTAATGATTAAAACTCAATTTGTCTCTTTTCAAGTAACCTTCTGGCCGGTTCTGAAGGGCAAAATTTAACACTTGAGAGTAAACAAAGTATTTAGGACAAAATAATACTTGGTCCGTCCCTGAGTATTTGTCTTCTTTTGACTTTTGGAACTGTTCATCTAAGCACTTTGACTTATCAAATTCTCTCAATGTGTAAGCCTAAAAATAGTCATGTGTGATCTTATTTGATTCGTCTTAACATATAGATTATTAATATATAATTTTTATAATTTTTTAATATACAAATTACAAGATAAAATGGATTAAAGAAGTGCATTGGATGATGTGCAAAAATGAAAGTGGACAAACACTCAAGGACGGAGGGAGTAAGTCATTTTTTTCAAAGAACAAAAGTTCACCCTTCAAATTGAAAAGTTTTAGGTCCTATCTTAAAAATAACTAAAGGGAACAATTTTGACTCCAAAGTCAAAACTAACTTGGGGGTACAATTGAAGGGGGTGGGGGGGAGGGGTATTCAGGTCGGGACGGGGTGGGGGGATTTACCAGGGGGTTAGGGGGTAGGAACCGTCAATTTTACGAACAGGGCACCGGAGCACTCCGGGTCATCCCATGATATTGGTTCTCAATTGATTCCCAATGTCATGGGAATTAAGGTCATGGGAATCAAGGGGCAATTTCTATTCCATTCTTTTATTGGTTGCAACTCCTAAAAATCTAGATGAATTATTTAAAACGAATATACCAAAATTTGTAGTTTTAGTCGTATCCCAAAAAAAAACTTTCATTTTCCGTTTAGTTACCTTGTCACTCACTCTCTTTATTGGATGAAAGCTAAAATCCCATTTTGAAATTGTACTCTTTTTTTGAAACCAAAACACCCTCCCTTTTTTTGAAATTGGAGTATCTAATTATGGAATGAAGGAGGTAACATATTAATGTGATGCCACTATTGTTTTAACAATCCATATGGTAAGAGGTAATTTTACTCTTGTTCAATTTCTTTTAAATATTTTTTTTCATGAAATATTGTGCTAGTTGTTGTTTTAAATACGGAGCATATGCGAAGAATTTTTTTTTTGCACACATTCGATATTGCAATTTATATTCATATTTTTTTATTACTCTAAACAAATTGAATACAAAGAAAAAAGGGACTAAAAACCAACCCTTAAAAAAATGAGCCAAACAACCAATAGTTCGATATACTCTATAATAACTATATATAAATATTTTTTTTCTTCAACAAGAAATATACCACTCATTAATAAACAAAACAAATAATTCAAAACAATTATTCAAATCAACCAAGACAAATAGACAATACTTTACCTCCACTTTCCAAACAAAGTGGCATAGGCACCAAATAATTAAAGCACAATGTCGTCATCATTCATCAATGCCTTGTTGCATCCCCCCATTTTACAAATTCTATTTCAAACTAAACACTCTTTAGCTTTGTTGACTTTTAGAAGTACTAAAAACGGATTTTGCAAACTTTTTTTTAACCACATGAGAAGGTAAAGGGCATGTTTGAGAATAACGTAAAAAATTAGCGTTAGTATTTTGGACAAAATTATTAACGGTGCAGATTACTTTAAAGCGCTAACGTTAAATGCTGCTCGTAGATACTTTTTTTCAAAACGCTAACGATATTCCCAAACAGGCCCAAAATGAATTGATCTTAACATTGGCTTTCCATGACACCAACCAAAGTAGAGCTGTTTAATTTGAACCCTAAAATGTTCAATCCACCAAAACTATAATCATACACAGACAAATTGATGCCTTAATAAAAGTCAATAGCAGAGAAGTAAAGAATTAAAGATAATAACAACGGCACTGACAAAAAGATTGTCACATCTGTCGTCGTAAGAATTTTGACAAAACAAGCTCTCATACACTCGATTAATACCTTCCTCCCTAGATATTTGCTCACTACATACTATAATAGTTAGAAAAAAAATAATATTCCAGAAATATTTTACTTTATATAAAATAAATCTAATAAATTATTTTGTATCAATATCTAATACGAAATATCAATTTTTTTAATTAACATCCAGTGTTTGTCAGAGACAAAAATAGTACTACTTCTCTTTTCATCAAAAATGAGATAAATTGAACTATACAATCTTTTCTTCAAAAGAAAATGATGAAAATATGAAATTTATTTTGAGACAGACAAAAAAATGAAAATTTTATTTTTTGGCAAAGAAAAAGTGAAGTTTATTTTGATATGGACCCGAGACGGACAAGAAAACTACTCCGTAAATACTTACGTATGGGAGATGAAAACAAAATATTCCGTAACACAAGGCGTGTTTTGCAATAACAAAAAAAACGTAGAAGGACTAAAACGAAAAGTGTGCATATAACAAGGGGAAGGCTAAAACACCACAACTGATATGAAACCCAAATAATCATTGGTACCCAAATAATCATAGGCTGTGTGCTCTAGTGAAGTGTGAAGCTATATCTATACTGCACCTGAACAACTGACCGGAGATGTCGGCGGCGGAGGCGGCAGGAGGAAGGTACGCCACCACAGTGTACAACGAGGTGTTGCCGTTTGCGGCTTTGGTGGTGATGGAGTGCATAAATGTGGGGCTGAACACACTGTTCAAAGCGGCGACAAACCAAGGCTTTAGTAACCATGTCTTTGTCGTCTACGCTAATGGCTTTGCCGCCATATGTCTCCTCCCCTCCCCCTTCTTCTCCACCAGGTATGTTTTTTATAGAGTATGTTTTTTACTATAATCTATGAACAATAATATAATTGTCAAGAAAAACTAGAAGGTGATTTATACTCCATGGGATGCAGATCAAGAGTGCTTCCTCCACTCAACAGCTCCATCGCCCTCAAGATTCTCCTCCTCGGCGTCCTCGGGTAATGAACTCAAGACTCCCTTTTTACCCACAAGCCACTAGAAACTAACAGCTTTATGCATAAACTAGTTTGGGCTTTTTCTTCTTTTTTTGGGGGTGTGGATGGGAAGGACAGATGCGCAGCACAGGTGTTGGGGTATGCAGGAATAAGCTACAGCTCACCAACTCTAGCTTCTGCAATAAGCAACCTGGTTCCTGCCTTTACATTCATTCTTGCACTCTTTTTCAGGTACCTTTACATTTAAGGTTTCATTTTCAACTTTCAAGGTTCACATATCCACTAACTTCTGTGATTTTGTAGGATGGAAACACTGGTGTTAAGAAGTCCTACAAGCAGGGCCAAAGTGATGGGCACTATAGTGTCAGTCACGGGAGCTTTCGTAGTGACACTCTATAAGGGTCCAAGAATAGCAGTTACTACTACTACTACTACTTCACCCCATGCAACTTCTGATGCCATTCGGTTTCTAACCTCGACACAGTCAAACTGGGTGTTGGGCGGACTTCTTCTTACAACTGAGTATCTTTTGGTCCCAATGTGGTACATAGTTCAGGTGATCTTACATTTTGTGAACCAAACACCCACTACTTTGTGTGGAAATCTAATGCTATATCTTATATGTACAGACACAGATCATGAAGGAATATCCAGCAGAACTAACCGTGGTTTTCTTCTACAATATAGTCGTGAGTGTACTTGCTGCGATTGTGGGCGCGTTCATGGTACCAGACCTGACCAAATGGAAGATTAGACTGGATATCTCACTCGCCTCTATCATATGCTCAGTAAGTGATAGAATCATGCATGGGATTTAGTAAGGGTGACATTTTGGTTTGGTTTTTAACCGAACCAAAATATAATACATATGTAGTTTGGTTTTAGTTTGTAAATATTTTTCCCATACCATTTTAAACCAAACCAATGCCAAAATGCACATCCCTAGACTTTGGTGCCTTGTTCCTGTGATGAAATCTAAGATAGGACTCACAACATAGGGGATCTTTGGGTCTTTTTTGAACAATACCATCCACACCTGGGCACTAAGAATGAAGGGACCAGTCTATGTAGCAATGTTCAAGCCACTGTTCATCGTCATAGCCGTGGCCATGGGAGTTGTCATCCTGGGTGATACTCTCTACTTGGGAAGGTATTATTATCATATTCTCTCATCCACTTCAATTGTCTTACTTTTAGCGGTCTACGATACACTTTCCCCTCTTTTCTCTCCTATTTGTAGCATCATTGGATCAACAATTTTAGCCATTGGGTTTTACACTGTGATGTGGGGAAAAGCCAAGGAGAAGGATGACAACCTTAAAGCTAGTGATCTGGAGTCCTCGACTGCTGAAAAGTTACCCTTGTTACAAGGTCGTAAATGTGAAGACATGCCAAACGAGTCATCGGATAGATAAAAGTGTGTAGCTTGGTCAACTGTGTAATGTAAAATATCTATGCATCGTGAAAGCACTGCAAGAACTGAAACATGTGCACTTAGGAACTAAGATATGTATTAAAGTAGTTAATCAAATTGGGTGCAAGAAGGGAGAAGGTGCCGGATGTGCTACATTAAAAGGTCTGTTAAGGAATACCGTTGGAAATTAGCGCTAGCGTTTGGACAAAATTAACGGTGCAGATTACTTTGAAAGCGCAAACACTAAATGCTGCTCGTAGATGGTTTTTTTCAAAACGCTAACGTTAATCTCTAACGCTATTTCCAAACAGGCCCAAAATGAATTGATCTTTACATTGGCTTTAATTTCCATGCCCAACCAAAATAGAGCTGTTTAAATTGAACCCTAAAATGTTCAATACTTCAATCCACCGAAACCATAATCATACACAAAGACAAGTTGATGCCTTAATAAAAGTCAATAGCAGAGAAATAAAGATAATAACAACGGCACTGACAAAAAGAGTGTCACATCAGTCCTTGTTAGAATGTTGACAAAACACGCTCTCATACACTCTATTAATACCTCCCTCCCTAAATATTTGCTCAATTTTAATTTCTTACCCACAATCACATTCAATCTTTGACTTATAATTAAATAAGAATTATATACTATAATAATTAGATAAAATAATATTTTAAAAATAGTTTGTATCAATATCTAAAATGAAATAAATTTATTAACGTTCAATGTTTGACAATTTTAACTGCAAAAATTCAAAACCAGACAAATACTCAGAGACAAAAGTAGTACTACTCTCTTCATCAAAAAATGAAATAAATTGAACTACACAATCTTATTTTGGAACAAACAAAAAAAAAAGCAAACATTTTATTTTTTGGCAAAGAAAAAGTGAACTTTATTTTGATATGGGCCCGAGACGGACAAGAAAACTAAATAGGGAGGTTGTGATGAACACACCACAGCATCTAACAAAATAGTTACGTATGGGACATGAAAACAAAATATTCCGTATCACAAGGATTGTTTTGCAATAACAAAAAAAACGTACGAGGACTAAAACGAAAAGTGTGCATATAATAAGGGGAAGGCTAAAAACCCACAACTGATATGAAACCCAAATAATCATTGGTACGCAACACTAGATGAATGAATGATTGATGATGCCTTTAAAAGTGGCCTAAGAAGTGAATACGAGGCACATAGGCTGTGTGCTCTAGTGAAGTGTGAAGCTATTTCTATACTGCACCAGAACAACTGACCGGAAATGTCGGCGGCAGCAGGAAGAGGAAGGTACGCCACCACGGTGTACAACGAGGTGTTGCCGTTTGCGGCTTTGGTGGTGATGGAGTGCATAAATGTGGGGCTGAACACACTGTTCAAAGCGGCGACAAACCAAGGCATGAGTAACCATGTCTTCGTCGTCTACGCTTATGGTGTTGCCGCCATCTGTCTCCTCCCCTCCCCCTTCTTCTCCAGCAGGCATGTTTTCAGTGTTTTTTTTTACTATCATCTATGGATGATAATAATAATAATAATTGAAAAGTAAAACTAGAAGGTAATTAATACTCCATGGGATGCAGATCAAGAGTGCTTCCGCCACTCAACTGCTCCGTCGCCCTCAAGATTCTCCTCCTCGGCGTCATCGGGTAATGAACTCAAGACTCCCTTTTCACCCACAAGCTACTATAAACTAACAGCTTAATGCATAAACTAGCTTGGGCTTTTTCTGTTTTCTTATTGGGGTGTGGATGGGAAGGACAGATGCGCATCACAGGTGATGGGTTATGCTGGAATAAGCTACAGCTCACCAACTCTAGCTTCTGCAATAAGCAACCTTGTCCCTGCCTTTACATTCATCCTTGCACTCCTTTTCAGGTAGCTTCCCAAATCCAACTCTATATTTAAGGTTTCATTTTCAAGGTTCACATCCACTAACTTCTGTTATTTTGTAGGATGGAGACACTGGTGTTAAGAAGTCCTACAAGCAGGGCCAAAGTGATGGGCACTATAGTGTCAGTAACGGGAGCTTTCGTAGTGACACTCTATAAGGGTCCTAGAATTGCTGTTACTACTACTACTTCACCCCATACAACTTCTAATGTCATTCGGTTTCTAAGCTCGACACAGTCAAACTGGATGTTGGGAGGACTTTTTCTTACAACTGAGTATCTTTTGGTCCCAATGTGGTACATAGTCCAGGTAATCTTACATTTTGTGAACCAAGTGTCCACTACTTTGTGTGAAAATCTAATGCTATATCTTATATGTACAGACACAAATCATGAAGGAATATCCAGCAGAACTAACTGTGGTTTTCTTCTACAACTTAATCGTGAGTGTACTTGCTGCGATTGTGGGCGCGTTCATGGTACCAGACCTGATCAAATGGAAGATTAGACTGGATATCTCACTTGCCTCTATCATATGCTCAGTAAGTGATAGAATCGTGCATGGGATTTAGTAAGGGTGACATTTTGGTTTGGTTTTTAACCAAACCAAAATATAATCCATATGTAGTTTGGTTTTAGTTAGTAAATATTTTTCCCATACCATTTTAAACCAAACCAATGCCAAAATGCACATCCCTAGACTTTGGTGCCTCGTTCCTGTGATGAAATCTAAGATAGGACTCACAACGTATGATGGTATTGAATAGGGGATCTTTGGGTCTTTTGTGAACAATACCATCCACACCTGGGCACTAAGAGTGAAGGGACCAGTCTATGTAGCAATGTTCAAGCCACTGTCCATCGCCATAGCTGTGGCCATGGGAGTTGTCATCCTAGGTGATACTCTCTACTTGGGAAGGTATTATTATCATATTCTCTCATCCACTTCAATCGCCTTACTTTTAGCAGAGTATGATACATTTTCCCCTCCTTTCTCTCCTATTTGTAGCATCATTGGATCAACAATCATAGCCATTGGGTTTTACACTGTGATGTGGGGAAAAGCCAAGGAGAAGGATGACAACCTTAAAGCTAGTGATTTGGAGTCCTCGACTGCTGAAAAATTACCCTTGTTACAAGGTCGTAAATGTGAAGACATGCCAAACGAGTCATCGGATAGATAAAAGTGTGTAGTTTGGTCAATTGTGTAATGAATCGTGAAAGCACTGCAAGAACTGAAACATGTGCACTTAGGAACTAAGATATGTATTAAAGTAGTTAATCAAATTGGGTGCAAGAAGGGACAAGGTGCCGGATGTGCTACCTTGGCTCTCGGTTCATATTACTACATCCTCTAGCAAAAAACACAGTATCTTCCCCTTTAGGCATCCATTTTCTAGCAAAAAAACACAATATCTTCCCCTTTAGGCATCAAGCACTAAGCGCTACTAAGCAGAGTTTACCTATTGAACTGCTCTTCATGTCTTCAGATCATCAGACATGGCCGAAGGTATGCAATGCATTGCAAGAATGTCTGATGTGGCAGCTTTGGCGGTGCTTGTCTTCAGGACTACAACCTAAACCAAACATTAAATACAAATAGTAAGATGAGAGACCAGAAGAAAATAAAACATGATAAAAAAAGAGAGAATACCTGATCATAATCCAAATGAAATGTTAAGTACTCTTCATCACAAGCCTCCACCATGTTCGCTAAGCTCTTCAAATTTTTCACTGGCTTGCCATTGAATGCAATGACCTATATGAATTGAATCAGATTAAGAATTTTGCAATACAAATATGCCTCTATGGCACCATAGACATAACTAAAGCTCTAAGATTGTACTATGATTATAAGCACTGCATTCATCAGATAATTTTTATCTCACCTGTGTATTTACGATGTCCTCATATCCAATATTGATGTCAGCCACAAGCACCTAAAACAAATTTCATACAGAATCTTAAAACAATTCCTACTTCTAATTTGTACGGAGATATTAAACACCAAATGTTCTCAAGTCTTAACTAATTGAATTGATGACGGACCTGAGACACAACAACAAGTTGCTCATCAATAGATTGTGCCATTGCATGGGCAAGTTTGTCCAGCAGTTTAACAGGAGCATCAAACTCGTAATCTTTTCCATACTGCAATTAAAAGCACATCATTATGGCATGTAATCACATAAATCTCCTAACATTCAATGCAGCACACAGCTATGGGGTTATGCAATATTAATTACACACCTCTGAGCGTAGATATGGAACCGAAACAGCAGAGAAAACAAATCCACCAACTATGTAATATGAAGGAGGTTTTCCCTTAATATGTGCTGGAATTAGTCTTTTGTAAGTGTCCAATCTTATGTTAAACGTGAGTGTCTTGGAGTTTCGGAGAACTTTGACTTTAGTAGAATCTCCCGTATATTTTTGAGATATCAGATAACTAAATCCAATGCGCTCTCCATGCCTGAAAGGAACTGGAAGAGGAAAACAAAAGCATATTTTTGAACATGTCACAAATTCAAATTCTCAATGTTTTCACAGAAATTTATCATGAAAATGAAATGGAACAGATAGAAGAAGTGAAGGGAAAAAAAACTGAAACATATTTTGGATATAAAGTTTACAGTATTGAACTGGTTGAGGTATTCTTTAACTAAGGAAATGATTCAAAGAAGAAAGTTATAGAGTAGAGACCTGTTCCATCATTGGCAATATCAACCCCATCAAAGCTAAGAAGAACATCGGATGGATTTAAGAAATTCGATTCTGAAGCTGTAGGCTCCACTCTTCGAATACGGACACCCTTCTGATTAGGTCCCATACCAACTGACATTCGTAGGTCGGGGTTCTCCATTTTCTGCCACTCAATACCTAAGACTGGAAACCCTGGAATGATGAACACAACAGAGAAAACACGATGACACTCAACAACGTGTCCATCAAAAAACCAAAAAAAAAAAAACTGCAGTGCAAGATAAAATTTTGGTCCTTAGGGTTCAACATTTGAGACCATCTACCTACCTGTGTAAGCTCCATTCTTCTCATAATCAAGAATAAAATGCATGATCACAGGTGTTGGTATGACATAGCCAATGTTCTCTGCATCTTCATGTTTGAGTGATTGAAATGCAATGCCCACACATTTTCCATTACTATTAAAGGCAGGTCCACCAGAATTTCCTGAGTTAATCGCAGCATCTATCTGTAACACAGTCTCGCAGCATTACAAAAGAATACATATAATGTTTACCCCAAAAAACACACCAATAAATATCATTTCCCAGGAGTGGAAAAAAAATTGGAAACAAAACCTGAAGCCCAAGAAGCTCAGTTGATCCGTGAACATAAGAAAGTATCTCCATGCGTGAGACAACACCACAAGTCACGGATATAGTGTCTCCTCCAATAGGATAGCCAACAACAGTTACAGCATCTTGCAGTGCAGGCAGTTCTCCAAATTCTACTGGGGTTACTCCCTCCCAAAACTCATCACCATCCACAGCTAACAAAGCTGTTTCAAGACCATAAATTACATTCAATATCAACTCTCTTATACTAAAAGGGGTAAATGTTCTCTTAGGCTCAATTAAAGCAAGAAGTATATCCTCATTACTTTACTCGATCTAAAACGTAATTGCAGCATAAATTTAACATCTATAAACATGCAATGGCATATGAATTGAAAGCGAATAGAAGTTACTAATCTTGGCAAACAAGAAGGGAAGAACTACCTATATCGCACTCGGTCCCAATAGCTAGCACAGTGGCCAAGTATTTGCTATCTGAGCCGCGTTTCTTGAGCTTGACTTGAGTGTGATGCTCCACGGAGTGGGCATTCGTCAACACTCTCCTTCCTCCGATGATGAAACCTGTGCTGTTAGAGCTGTACTGCCTCTTTCTCTGCCAAGGCAGCGAAAAATTGGGCTCCGTGTGAACGCAGAAGACCTTCACCACCGCGTCCATCCAAGGGGCAGCCTTGGCTGCAGCAGCCGCCAGCAGTTCCGCAGGGCGACGCAATTCCCCATTCAACAACGGCAATTCTCCATTAACGTCCGTCGCACAATGGCCCCGTCTCTCCGGCGAAGCCGCGATCCCTCGGTCGATGTCTTCCTCCGGTTTACCTGTTTTCTTCGGGCGGCCGCGGCCGCGGCGTTGCGAAGGGGGGTCATTGTTATCGCTCTCGGGGATCACCGTCGACAACGGTTCCTCGGTCGCGACCATGGAAGTGTCGCCGTTGCCGGAGAGTTCCATTGTCGCGTTTTTAGGTTTCCGGCCTCTTTTCCTCTTTTCTTGCACCATTTTTTACTGTTGAGATTTATAAAGTTTAAACAGTAAATGTGAAGTGAGAGGTCTTCCAAATTACTCCCCCCTGAATGAGAAGAGGCGACGGCGAATGGGAGAAGAAGAAGAAGATCTGGAAATGAATCTTTTCATGATGTAATAAAAAGCTTCTTACTTGGCTGCAAAACTGTCCTTTTTTTCACAAAGCCCAATTGCATCTGAAATGGCCTTTTTACTAATGGGTATAGTTTTACTTTGGGCTTGTTTCTTGTCGAATACAAAGTTGGATAAGGGCCCAAGCTTGAGTCTGCGAAGAGATCTGTGAAGAGAAGCTTTTACTGGAGTTGATTTCTTTGCACATTTACGAGTCACAATTATTTCTGAGCTTGTAGTCTCCCTCCTAGAAGAATTTTTATTCATTCATTTTATTATTCATTTCAAATAAATACTTCATCTTTCTTATATCTTTTTTATTTGACTTATAATGGTCTTTGATGCAAAACTTTAGTCATTAGTATCCATGTTTATATATAAACATATACTCCGTATATGTTATGAGATTATGATATTCTGAAGTAGTATAGTGTTTCAAAATGAGTCTATTCATATTAAATTTATAACAAAATTCAATGTATTTTTCCTAATATTTTGGTTAAGATTTTAAAACATTACCTAGAACACATTTCAAAAAAACATATATACAGAATATAAAACATTTCAAAATAAAAATAAAAAATAATGAATTTAATAATTTAATAGAGTCAATTGTCAAGGTAAATTGACTCTATAATTGTGATAAGGAGTACCTTTAACAAAGGAAATTAAAAAAAAAGAAAACGTTAATGTTTGATTTTCTTTTCTTTTTTTTTTTGGCAACAATAATGTTCGATTTTCTAAAACAACTTGATGTAATATGGGAAGAATGGATACACATTAGCTTAGGGACCGCATAGAATGGAACAAACGAGGAAGCATCTTATGTCATTCGCATCTGGAAAGTCCCACTCCATACCAACAGGGCTGCAGAGAAAAATCAATAAATAAATAAATACTCCCTCCGTCCCTAAATAAACTCTCTCTTTCGTTTTTTCTTTGTTCCCAAATAAACTTCTTTTTTCCCTTAAAAAACCTCTTTTACCCTTTACTTTTTCATACCCTACCTATCACATTATACCTTTTTACTAATAATCTACATATCACATCTTACTTTTACACATCACATCAAGGGTATTTTTGGAAAGTCAACACCAAAATATCCCTCCCTTAAATCCTCAAAAAGTCAAAAACGGAAGTTTATTTAGGGACGGAGGGAGTACGTAATTAAATATAGCCAATAGGGGTGTGCACCGGTCCAAAACCGGACCGAACCGGACCGGAACCGGTTAGGACCGGAACAGGAATCAGGATATTCTTAAGACCGGAGACCGGACCTGTTGGTTACCGGTCTGAACCGGTCCGGACCTAAATATTCCGGTCCGGTTCGGGTTTACCCTAATATGGACCGACCGGATTATTGTATTTGTTTGAACTTATACCAAAAAGTACTCCACAAATCCACCATAATTTAATAGAAATCAATAAGATAAGAAATGTAATAAAGGAGTATTGACAAAATTCATATGAAAACAAATGGGCTGGCGAACGAGATGCAGATGAGGAGAAGGAGATGCGGCTGGCGGTTGGTGAGAGCGAGATGGCGCCGGCAAGGACAAGATGTGGCTAACGGCGAGAACGACTGGAGACTGGCGACGGCTGTAATTTTATTGTGAGATGCGGCTCTGGTCTCTGGTCTCCATTGGCGAGATGCGGCCAAGGAGTCTGGGACTGGGAGGAGCCGACTGACGAAGACACAAAGTGATGAGATAAGGAAAACAAGATGTTGGGGCTCTAGTCTTAGGTTTGTTTAATTGGACTTGGACTGAATAATGAGTGTTGGGCTTGGATAGTTGGATACTTGAATTAGTGGATAGGAATAATAGGATAGGTATAAAAAATTAAAAATAATAATGTACTCCGTATTTAATAATTCCGGTCCGGGCCGGTTATTTCCGGGTCTTAGACCGGACCGGACCGGAACCCGGAATCTAAAATTTATTAAGACCGGAGACCGGGCCTGATTACTCCGGGTCGGTCCGGACCGGTCCATTCCGGTCCGGTTCAGGTCTAATTTTCGGTCCCCCTGCACACCCCTAATGGCCAGTATGTTGAGGCGTGGGCCGATTTACATTTTTTAAAAATTAGAGACTAATCAAAATATTAATGTTAATTAGAAATGCTTATGTCAAATAAGGCCAATATGTGTGATACAGACTGATTTCATTGTCCCACACCGGTTAAATGGGGGACTTGGTGATGAATTTATATAGCCAAGGGTTCTCCCACCTTAACAGCTAGCTTTTAGGGTATGGCTTTCCCGTGTACTGTATCAATGCTCTGAATCTCTTAAGATCTTGTTAAGGGTTGTACCTAGTACACATGCATGTCTTTTTTGCATCACATATTTTTTAGGTTAAAATTATCTCAAATAATCTCACTTTTTTTCGCATTTTCAAATAGAATTTCACTTTTCACTGTCATCAGAAATAATCTCACATTTTGGTATGTGTGCGAGTCTTGGGTCAATTAACAAAAAGCTAACGGTCACTTAGCGTTCTATTGGAATTGCTCTTACGGAAGGGAGTATTTTTTTTTTCTTGTGTTTTTTGGTAAAAAGGGGAAAAATAAAGTAAAAAAAGTATTTTGAGAAAAGAAATTGCTCGAGATTAGGAATCTCATATACTGCTGCGTCGTATATGCATGTGATAGCTGTTGTGGGATGACTCCAAGCTGTCAAAATGATTACTCCGTCTTTCTCCAGAGAATTGGACCCTTTTTTTTTCACTCATCCTATAAACCTATCATGGTTAAGACTAAATTTGATAACTTTATAGTGATTTGTACCTGCTTAAATGATAATTATTTTTAAACATATAGAGTTAATAGACAATTATATAGAGTTAATAGACAATTATATAGAGTTAATAGACAATTATCATTGGTGTGTATGAATAACAAATTACTCTTGCCCACCAAAAAGAATTTTTTTGTGTTTAAAGTAATTCTTTTACTTTTTTTTAAATTTCCATATGAAAAAGGACTAAATGGATTAGCCTAAATTGCACCGTTAATTTAAAACTGACTTTTACCAACATTTAATGACTTTAACAATATTGAGGTTTTGCTCTTTTCAATTGGAAAAATTAACTTTTAACTTTTCAACTTCTTACAATTTCTTTCAATTTTTTTTAATTTTCTTCCAACTCATTATAATTTTTTTTTCAATTCCTTCCATTTTATTTATTCTTCCAACAACGACTTCAAAAAATATATTTACATATGATGACTATACAACAATAGTATATATTCAAATTTATAACAACATAAAACCTTAAACATGGACAAAGTTGAATTCTTTATATCTACAATTAGTTTTCTTACATATTTATTTTAGTGATCATTCAATTCGATGATTTTTTAAATTTTATTTTTTCTAACATTTTCCAGTTCCTTTCAGTTTGTTCTAATAGGACGTTAAACTTAAAGTCAACAAGTTTAACAACATTTAATGCTCAGGCGTTAAGCTTTAATCGTTTTAAAAAATTGTACTCTCTCCGTTCTCCTGTATTTGTCCACATTTGACTTTTGGAACTGTTCATCTAAGCACTTTGACTCATCAAAATCTCTCAATGTGTAAGCCTAAATATAATCATGTGTGATCTTGTTTGATTTGTTTTAACATATAGATTATTAATATATAATTTCTATAATTTTTTAATATACAAATTACAAGATAAAATGGATTAAAGAAGTGCATTGGATGGTAAGCAGAAATGAAAGTGGACAAATACAGTGGGACGGAGGTAGTATATCCAACGATAAGTATGACTTGAAGGACTATTTTTTCTGCATATTTTTCATCTTTCAATAATTTCTTTGAATCTCGTGAAATTACACATACGGAGAAACTTTCTTTTGGGAACGGAGTACAAGTTAAAATATGTATTTGAATAAAACTAAAAATTGAAGTAAGAATCTTTGTATTCCGGGCTTCCGGCATTACAAATCATGCATGTTTTTTAATAAAAAACATTAAAAATTCTATTTTAGCATTAAAAACATGCTTTTAGTAAGAATAAATTTTCAAAATTGTCCTTTATATTATGATATTTCTGAAAATAAATTCTCAATAAGCATGCAATAATTAGCTACGTGATTTTTTATAATCAAGATTAGTTCTCTTAGTAGTCATCTGTAAAAATATCCAATTAAATACGTAACTTTTTTTGTTCAAAAAAGCAACTATTAAATGTAGTATATCTTGATTTTTTTATCATCTCACAACAATAAGTTTATACTCCATCCGTCCTAAAATGTTTTTCATATTCTCTTTTTCAACAATTACGAAAATTTTTGTTTATTTGTATGTTTTGATTGATAATTTGATAAAATAAAATATTCTGTACACTACTTATTTCGAAAAAATTTTCATGTTTAAATATGTAAATTTTATTTTTTTATTATACTAATATTTAAATAAAATGAATTGAAGAAATAAAATATTTTGGATTGTTTTTTGAAATCTGATAAGAGTATGTAGCTGCTGAAGTGCTGATTGAGTATGAATCAATCATTAAAATATTGAAAGTCAGCTCAAAACTTCAATTTCACATGGCACTCCGCACATGCAATGCCGCTCCCGCCCGCCAAAAGATATTATACTCCTATTTTGACTCTTCAACTAGAAATGAAATGATTAAAAAAAGGATCATGTTTACACTTACACAAAAATTATACTCCAGTTCATTTGTACATTGCAGTTATACACAAACATTTTGATGGTTTACACCGACACAAGTGTTGGTGCGTTAAAATGTTGGTGCGTTAATAAAAATTAGTTTTACACTAACACAAAATATTGGTGCAAAAACTGCGGGGTACAAAATGGGGTACAAAAGTTTGGGGTACAAATAGCTTTATCCTTAAAAAAATGAGAAGCCTAAATAACCTAGGAAAATGCTAGGATGCCACCACATGGGTGCTACCATGGGTGCACTCATGTGGTGGCACCCTAGCATGGTCCAATAACCTAAGATACAAAACAATTTTCCTTGGTGAGAACAAGAAAAGAAAATTATTTTCTTTTTCTTTTCTAACGAATTTGACGATTTTTTTTGTTATGTTATCATGACCAATTTTTTTATTTTTAAAATGGTCACTAAACTTAGTTTACATTTCTATTTTATTGGGATAACATATTTATTTCGTATTAAACATCATCGTCTTACATTTATATCATCTCCAACACAATTCACATATCCTAAATTGTATTTTTATTCATATTACATCTCAAATTTCAATTTTTTTAGGAATATAGTCTAATAAAGTTTGGAAATTGAGGATGTGATTGGATGAAGGAGAAGATCTATGCCATTAGAAATGTAAGATTAGAATATTGAATAAAAAATAAATGTGTTATCTCAATAAATTAGATGTGTAAATTATATTTAAAGACCATTTTCAAAATAAAAAAATGTAAGAATGACTTAACAAAAAAAATTACATTGCTTAAAAAGAAAAATCACCTATTCTACAAAGCCAAAAAAATTATTAACTCTTAAAAGTATACTCCATCCGTTTCACGAATCTTTCTCGTCCTAATTTCTTGTGCACCCAATTAAACACTTCTACTCGCAAATAAAATGTCCAAAAGAATGAAGGGATTTACATTTTCACTTTCCTCCCATAGGGCCGGAGTAGTGGTGGGCGCGGTCCGTGATGGTCCGTGATACTACCGGAACCTATCACAGACCGCTCTTATTTAAACGGTTCGGTATCGGTACCGGATGAACTACAAAACCATTCGGTACCATTCCGTTTTGAAACGGAACTGTACAATACCATACCCATGCTCAAACCGTGCCAAAAAAATAAATGTACATTACTTAAAAAATATTGAATTTAATACATACGTTTGTATAAAAAAGCACAAGTTTGTTAAATAAAAGTATTAATTTCAAATTTAAACGGATCATAAACATAAAAAATGAAAGATAACGAGTCCAAAGTTAAAAAATAATTTTTTCCCCAATTCATATAATATTGGAATACTAATAACTATAAAAAAATAATGCTAATAGTAATGATAAATATAATAACAACAATAATAATGAGAGAGTTTAAAAATGAATAATAAAATACGAAGTATTCTATATGCGGTAAAATGAAGTAGACAAATACTCCATAATTATTTGAGATACGCACTCCGTATATAGCGTTGGACGGTTCGGTCCGTGATAATCGGTTTTAAATATATGCATCATGGTCCCGTCCCATTTGGTATCGGTTCGGTTTTGGTTCGTGATGAAAAAATCAATCCCGTTTGAAAACACTAAAAACGGTTCGGTACCATTACGGTCCGGTTTGGTACCATGTTAGTTCGGTTTTTTTGCCCACCCCTAGGCCGGAGTGTGGGAATCCAAAGTGTAGAGGTTCCTAAGTTGCATTTTTTGGTTGTTAAGAATCTGTTTTTGTTTTCAACTTATTTTTATGATTAATTTACTTAAATAGCATTAAAACATAATGACTTTCCTTAAATAGCACTACATGTGTTTTTCTTCCCAATGTAGCACTTTTAGTCATTATGCATTAATCATTATTCAAGTAAATATTTGTCATCACTGGATATTATGGACAAATAGCACTTTTAGTCATTATGCATTAGTCATTACTCAAGCAAATATTTGTCATCACTGGACATTATGGACATTATTAAGTGCTATTTAAGGAATAAAATAATTTAAGTGCTATTTAGGAAATGACTTAAGTTTTAGTGTTATTTAGTGCAAATATTTCTATTTTTATTAGTTGTTTTTTTATTGAAATTAATTCAGATTATATCAAAAATAGTTTTAAATATAATTATATTTCGATTATTTCAGATCACATTAAAATTTATTTTCAATCAAATTAAAATTATTTAGATGAAGAGAAGAAGTGTTAGCGAGCGCATGTAGTGCCAAACAAGAATGAATAATTGAGGGTGATGGATGCACTTAGTCGTGGGCGCGTTTGACTCCAAAGATATCTTCTTTATCGCATTTCAAACTTAAAAAAAAAAAAGAAAACCAGATCTTTGGGGGTCCAAATTTGCCTCCTCCTACCCGGGCTCAACATCACGCATTGCCCATTCTTTGGCAAATAAGACCAATAGGCTATAGCTAGCCCATCATAGTTTTGCATTTTTATAAGAGGTGTTGTTTATTTATGATTAATTTAATTATTCAGTCAATATAAATAATTCTTTTTGGACTACAACTACAAGTTTGAGGTTTTGGTTGAATTGATTTCTTGACCTTTTGGTTGAATTGATTTCTTGACATGGTATCCAAGCAGAGCAGGTGGTAAAGTAATGGGACTCGGCAGAAGAGAGTAGAAAGAAGCTAATAAAGTACATATAGAAATACATATGTCCATCTTCATCGTCATCACTATATATAAACCCCAATCCAAGCGGTGGATAATAGTATAGAGATCTCTAGTTGGCATCGGAGATCGATGAAGATGGGTTTCATCAACGCCGCCCTTTTCTTTGCTTCTTTCATTTTCATCTCCGCTCTTATTATGTCCCCATCACCTGTAAGCTTATCTTAGATCATTATCTCTCTTTTTCTTCTTTCTTCTTCTTCTTCAATTCTTCTGGTAATATACGGATCATATCGTACCTATTGTAGAGTAGTCATAAATAAAAAATGACAATGATATACGTATATATGCAGGTGTTGGGTCAAACCGCTCCTCCATCAGCGACGCCGCCGTTACCTGCTCTGTCTTCTCCTCCGCCGCTCAAGCAGGCGTCTCCTCCCGTCAAGACGACATATCCCCCGCCGTCCCCTGTTCCTGCAGTTCCCGTGAAGGCACCACCGTCTGCCCCTCCTCCGCCCCTGTCTCCCCTCAGGACGCCACCCCCATCTCTGCCCACACCCCTTCCGTCCCCCGTCAAGAAATACCCTCCGCCGCCACCGTCAACCCCGGCCCATGCGGCGAGTCCTCCACCGTCGCCTTCTCCTCCTCCTCCTACAATCTCTCCGTCACCTCATTTCCCACCACCTAGAAACACGCAAGGTACCTAAAATGGCTAAAAATGACATTTTTTTTATTATTAATCTTAGCTTTGAACACAAATCAAATCATATGGTGATGAATAATATATGTAAAATTCGTTTT
This sequence comes from Cuscuta campestris, assembly GCA_900332095.2. Taxonomy (NCBI): domain Eukaryota; kingdom Viridiplantae; phylum Streptophyta; class Magnoliopsida; order Solanales; family Convolvulaceae; genus Cuscuta; species Cuscuta campestris. The sequence continues at coordinate 372,345 of OOIL02001215.1, forward strand.
TTTCTTTGGGGGGGGGGGGTTTAATTAATTTGCAGAGTGCTTGCCGCCGTGCAAGGTGAGGTGCGCGAAGCACTCGAGGCAGAACGTGTGCCTGAGGGCGTGCACGACTTGCTGTCTGCGGTGTAAGTGCGTGCCGCCGGGACAGTACGGCAACAAGGAGATGTGCGGCAGCTGCTACGCCAACATGACCACCCGCGGCGGCAGGCCCAAGTGCCCCTAAAAATTAAATTTATTTAATTACAGTGCTTCGCTGTTCTGTCCTTTAATTTGTTTCTCCATGGTTCACGTTTTTACCCCCATGCACCTTTTGTTTCACCTGTCTACTGTAACTCCTATGGGACAGATTTGATTCATTAATGATCAAGCTGGATCTACACCTACCTCATGTTTTCATGCTGTTTTTTTTTTTTAGTTTCATTAAATCGATTGCTCCATGTACTGCAATGTTTAAATTTTTTACTCATCTTTCACTATTATTCAAAAAATTACCAGAATTTTTGTTTATTTGCTTGTTTTTATAGATTATTTAATAAAATAAAATACTGTTGTCACTTCTTTTTTTTTTAAATAAAGAAATCCTCCTAGGTATGAGCATAAGAGTATAAAAATACCTATATATGAATCCTAAATGTTTTAAGACTAAAATAAAGAGTAATTTACCTAAATAGGACTAAAACATAATGACTTTCCCAAAATAGGACCATATATTTTTATTCCCGAATGTAGGACCTTTGGTCATTATTCTTTAGTCATTATTCAAGTAATGTCTATCATTGCTGGGCATTATTTCTTCCACGAAGACATTATTAAGTCCTATTTAAGGAATAAAAAAGTTTAAGTCCTAGATTCGAAAAGTCATTATGTTTTAGTCCTATTTAGTGCAAATTTCACTAAAATAAAAGTATAATGCGAGTGTGGTGTAGAAATACGTACAATGTGATAGAAACGTTATAACAATGCAATATATTAGTATGATCATTCAATCGTCGGTGATCTACGACGGTACTCTAGTGGCTGGCGGCGACAAATAGGGTGTACGTGGTGGTGACAGTTTGACCGTAATAATGCCAGTAGAGCAATGCTAGGGGTACACCAAAGGTGTACCCCATTTGTCCCCCACCCCTTTCTCCACCATTTAATTTTATTTTATTTTTATTTATTTAATTTTGTTTTAGTTTCTTGCCTTTTTGTGTGGTGATGGAGGGGGTGGGGGACAAATGGGGTACACCAAATGGTGTCCCTAGCATTTTTCATGCCAGTATGAACTCCTATTTTGCTTTTAAAAAAATTATTACTTGTATTTTAGTATTTTCATATTTTTTTTACTCCCATCTAAGGAGTTCTCCTTTTTAATTATTTAAATTTTATCATTAATTTCTATATCAATCTTAAAATAAAATGAATTGAGAATTTGAAATTTTGTTTCGTTCATCGTAAGATGTAGTTCAGTTAGGGAAGAGAGTAAAATTTAATGATGCATAATGATTCAATATAATGTTCTTGTGAGGCTCGAGCTTTGATAAATTTTTCTCCAGTCTTGTGGTTTTTTACAAAGTCTTGAGTTTTTTGGTTTGATTTAATTTTATTTTATGAGAAAAACAGGCTTTTAGGTTTTTTTATACATCAGAGTATTAAAGAAAGGGAAACTCTATAGTGGATTTAATGTCCACCATTCACTTGCCTTACATATGAGCAAAATAAGTATTTTCTTACTACTCAAACAAGCATCATTTTTTTTAATAAAAAATTTAAAATATGTAAGAATGTCCATAACAATAGTATATGTCCAACGTGCACCATAGAAGCACTTTAAAAAAGTACGAGAACACATTAGACAAATACTCAAATCCTAAGATCTTTTAGAACTTGTATAAACAACAACTTTGTTTTTAAGTTCATCATAAATAATCACCAAGAATTACGAGTAAATTATAAGTAAGCACTACGTTTTTGGTTCTTTTTAAAAATTTACAATGAACAACTAAAGTTACTTCCCAACTAAAACTTTATTTATTGAATGGATGGGTGAATTGGTACGAAGGATGGATTGGATTGGATTGGATGATCATATCACAAGCCTGGTGCCAGGTATTTACAGCGCAAGAATTATGGGACAGTGCAGTACTAAAGGGATAGAGAGAGAGGGACAATGAATGAATGAATATGAAGCCACTGTACTTTAACCAAACCTACTCCCACTCCCCCATGCAATTTCAAAAGTGGGCTCCACTCATGGCGACGTATCTCAATTGGTCAATTAGACATAGAAAGGATGAGACTCATCTCCGAAGGTCCTCCAAACCCGATTGCACGGTTAGTGACAAGTAAATTGGACTTTAATCGTATATTGGTGGCAAAGAAAAGAATATGTATCTACTACTTGCAAAATTCATATGTTTAGCATAGTTGCTTTACAACGCAATGGTCATGAATCAAATTTAGGTCTTACAATTAGACACAGAAATGATAGAACTACGTTGAATTCGGGGTCAACTGATTGATAAAAGTCTGGGGGAGCCAAAGATAGTGTGCGGGGGCACATGCGGGTTTGTGCGAACTTCCCAAATGGCCGAGACATATAAGTCCATTGAACTTATATGTGGGGCATTTTGTTGCTTCCTTTCTGATGATACAACATTAGGAATAATCATACCCCAAAATCTAACTATTAAAGTGGAAGAATACTTGGCTAGTTCTGGGTCAACTCTTGTTAAAAAAAAGTAAGACGTTTATGTCATGCATAAAATCTTTGACTGAGAATCATGAAAAGATCTCATTCAATGTAATTGTTCCAAGGTAATCGAAGATGGAATTCATCTTTTTTCGAGAGCAGCCTCCCTCCCATCTCTAGCCTTCCTTATCTTCTTCTCCACTAATGCTTAGCTGCATTAAACTCAAAGAACCGTGATCCACAGCATCACACTACCTCAATTACTTGGTTCGGTAGATCTAAATTCCTATATAATGATTAATTACAACTATCAAGGGTAGTTAGATTGAAGTTACTCCTTATAACTTCATTTATCCTTTTTTTTTAAACAACCATCCACAATATATAAAAAAGCCAACAAAAGATTTTGTGTTCAAAGTGGATTTCCTAAATGAGAAAACACATTTTCAAATCCCAACGTTGACTTTAGGTTAGAGCCCCTTAGAAATTTTTTATTTTGGACGTTATTGCTTTATGAAAATTTTTCAGGTTTTGAAAACTGAGTTCGAAACCCTAAGGATTTGGACGTACGGATAAACGTAAAAATCGACTCAAAACCGAATGGAAAACTCACACGAACACTTGCATCCTTTAGCAAAAATTTGGTTCTCTCCCTGTTGTGCGAACATTCATGTCTAGTCGCCAAAATCTTTAACTATATTAAAGGAGTCGCTAAGTATGGTAGAGTGTAATTTTTTCAAAGGCTTATTTTTGATTAACGTCTAATCCGATTAGAGTATTTTGATATATCACGAAATAACTCTGATCTGAAAGCATGTTCGCGATTCGTTAAATTATCTAGTTGTAATTCTCGTTCTTCGTTTTATCAATTTTTCAACGGTGCTTTCTAGCGTTCATCCTCCTAAATTTCTAGTTGTTCTAGGCTATGATATACCGTGTATTAGTTGTTTCAGAACTCAGTCATACAAGACTAGTACAGTGCCCAGACTGCCCACCCCTACACAACTGTTCTTTAATCTTATTAGAAAAAAAAACTTTAGACACCACATGGAGAAAGTGTTTGGAGCCTCTTCAAGTATGGGAGAGGTTTCAAAGCAAAAGATGCCTTGAGGTTATATAATCGGGTCCAATAAACCGTTATTTTAGAAATTATGTTTGATAGCAGGATACAAGGAAAATGAGGCTTAGAGGTTATATAATTGGGGCTCCCTCACTAGTTAGCTTAAAATAACATATGATTGATTGTGCTGGAAGAAAATCCTGAGGCACAATGCCTAAGAGGCTTCAAATTTTGAAAGAACCCCCATGCCATATAAAAATATATGAGTAAAATATGAGAATCTTCTATGTATAAAACTCCTCGGAAGCCTTGAAGTTTAAGACGTTATGAGCCATATAAACTTTCCACGACGCCAAAAAACTTTAGGTATATTGTGCATCCAATAGAGAGTATAAGATTTTGTTTTTGTCATAGTGCACGTGTTAGAAAAAGAGAATTATATATAGACATAGACGCTATTCTTCATATATATTTTTATCAACACTATTTTTCATATTTTTTCATAATACAATTGTTTTATACTTTAACAAGTTCTGAGATTCTCGTATTTGTTAACCTAGAAAGCACAAACTCAAATTTTTGTTCTCATTTAAGTTTTGAAAATTAACGTGTAAACTTACAACTCCAAATTTTTTATTATCAGAGGATGTAACTCAATTCATTGAGTCAGATCTGCTAAAGAGTAGACTCGAATTTGATTTTCAAAGCACCGTGCAAACTTCACTTTTTGATTGGTAATATATAATTAATTTACATTTTTTGAATATTTGTTAGTGTCATTTATGTCGGGACCTTCAGGAATTAGGCTCATTCTTTATTTTCAATCACAAAATTGTTGATTCTTTATCATGGTTATAGAGCTGGATTTCCCCAATATCTTAATGAAGGGGACCCCCACGCCACCAATGTCGCCGTTAATCCGTGATTGGCTCTGAGTTAAACCCCCAATTATTTCTGATTAGCCTTCTCTCCCAATTCTCTCAATCACAGAGAAACCAGAGAGGAGAGAGGAAGTGCCATTTTTAGATTATTCAATTCCTCTGCAAAACACCCATTCCCGGCCCATCATCAATGGCCTTCACATTCCCACTGCTTCTCCTCTTCCTATCTCTCGCCGCCTCTGCACTCACTCCCTCCTTCTCTCAGCGCCGCCCCCACCAGCCGCCGCCGCAGCAGCTCTACCCCGACTACTACCGCCGCAGCTGCCCCTCGTTCAATTGGATCATGGAAGATAAAACCACCAAAAAACAGATCGAGTCCCCCACCACCGCCGCCGCCGCCCTCCGCCTCTCCTTCCACGACTGCTTCGTCACCGGCTGCGACGCCTCCATCCTCGTCTCCTCCACCCATTCCAACAAGGCGGAGCGCGACGCCGACATCAACCTCTCCCTCCCGGGCGACGGATTCGATGTGGTGGTCCGCGCCAAGACCGCGCTTGAACTCGCCTGCCCCGGCGTCGTCTCCTGCGCCGACATCCTCGCCGTCGCGACCCGGAACCTCGTCGTCCAAGCCGGCGGCCCGTACTACACCGTTCTATTGGGCCGGAAAGACGGGCTGGTGTCGAGCGCAGCCCACGTAGAGGGGAATCTTCCCCGGCCCACAATGCCTATGGCCCAAATAATCGAGATTTTCCGGTCCAGAAACTTCTCGGTCCAGGAAATGGTGGCTCTCACGGGGGCACACACGATCGGGTTCTCCCACTGCAAAGAGTTCAGCTCCAACATCTACCACTACTCCGGGTCAACCCGATCCGACCCGTCGTACAACCCGCAATTCGCGCAGCAACTGAGAAACGCCTGCGCGAATTACACGCGCGACCCGACTCTATCGGTGGCCAACGACGTGATGACGCCGGGCAGGTTCGACAACGTGTACTACCAGAACTTGCCGAGGGGATTGGGGCTGTTGTCGTCCGACCACGCGCTGCATTCGGATCCGAGAACCAGGCCGTTCGTGGAGCTATACGGGCGGAACCAGACGGCGTTCTTTGAGGCGTTCGGCCGGGCGATGGAGAAGCTCAGTGCTTACGGCGTCAAGACTGGCCGTGACGGCGAGATTCGACGGAGGTGCGATGCGTTCAACAATCCGGCGGCGATGGCGTGAGGATGGATCATGTTAACTTGGAATATGTATGTTATGTATACAGTGTAAACCCTTTTTTTCATTTGCGGCATATTGAATTTGTAGCATAATTATCGTAATTAGTAAGAGTCTCTCGCAGGGATTTCTAATAGGGAAAAATGAGGGGAATATGATGAGGTGAAAGGAGAAGGAGGAGACAAATTATTAGAGAAGAAAAAATAAGAGAATAGATTTGGGGAAATATATTCTTTCGTAAGAGACAATATATGATTTGTGAAATGTACTCTTTCTCTCCCTAAATCATTTATACTTTATGTCAAATGAAGTAAATCTCAAGTTTTTTAAATATATTTTATTTAAAAGTTGATAAATAAATAAAAAATAAAATTTACATATTTAAAAAGTAATCAAAAATTCTACAAAATAAAAAGCAATAAAATTTTTTTTATTGTGGTTATGTTGCATCTCAATGTATTTCAAAATATTTATTATAAAGTAATATATTTGTAGTTGCATTTTACATATTATAAGATTTTATTTTAAATATCAAACATGTCACAAAATGTGTTTAAATCTATTTTTTTCTTGATTGACATTGTAATTACATTGTAAATCTTATTTTGAGAATAAAAATATAAACTTCTATTTTTTTTAACATAGTTTAAAAAATATGATGTTTTCCTATACTATCATGTAGATTTATCAACAAAAAGCTATATTATTTATATTAAAAGATGAAGAAAAATGTAATTATGAGTGTAAATCATAAAAATATTGAAATGGAAAAAAAATGAAATAATTTATAAATTATAGTAATGAACATAATAGTTGCAATAATAATAATAAAGATAATTAAAATAAGAATAATAATACAATAATAATGCTCCGTAATAATAATAATAGTCACATTAAAAATAAATCATTTTTGATTAATTGTTTGGAGAGTAGAAAAAATTTGACGAGAAAAAAAATAGTTAAAAAATGAAAAAAATTAAAAAGAACTAGAAGAAATTAAAAGAAACTAAAAGAAAACGAGAAGTTTAAAATTGAAACATTAAAGACCATGCTCCTAAATATGATACTCTAATGAAGATGCTCCTAAATATGATTCTCTAACGAAGAGAAATAAGGAGGTGGCTAGCTTATGTGTCAAAGAAGAATAGTTAAACAGGGTAGAACAAAGTGAGGGAGTGTAGTTGGGAAGGGAATAAAATGCTCTAGGGTATAAAATTACACATTAAATTTGATTGATTGAGAACAAAAAATGCAAGTAATTTGAAATTAAAATAAAAATAAGAAGAATGATTAGAGTGGGTAGGGAAAATAAAATGAGAAAATGCTGTAGTATAAACATGGATGATGTGGAGGGAAATAAAGGAAGAACTTTCGAGAAGTGACTCTTTTTTGGGCCGTTTTGGTTGACGAATGAAGTGACACACTGTCCATGCTAAAAAAGCCCATTGTATTCGAACGCCTCGAAGGCAAATTGGACTGGGCTTTCACACTTATTCCGCGAGCCGGAAGCGCGCGTACGAAGCCGGAAGCTCCACCAAGCACGCGCTTTCACATATAAAAGTTTTTTTTTGGATTATGCTATGTGTACACCAAGATTTGTACCCCAATTTGTACCCCACAGTTTTGTACCAACATTTTGTGTTGGTGTAAAACTAATTTTTGTTTAACGCACCAACATTTGTGTCTGTGTGAATTTTTATTAACGCACTAACACTTGTGTCGGTGTAAACCATCGAAATGTTTGTGCAAACCTGTAGTGTACAAATGAGGTATATTTGTTGGTGTAAGTGTTGCATGATCTTTTTTTTCCTTCTCCTTTTGCGGGTAAGTTTTGGAATCAAATTTTGGCTTAGGCTCCAAGACATCTTCACCCATCTCTCCCTATATAATAACTTCTTCCCCCCTGCCTGCTATCAAAATCACAATCTGAAGAAGAAAAAGAAGAAGGAAACAAAGAAAACAAAGGGAAATATTGAGATCAAGAAAGAGAGAGATATGGGAGGAGGAAGAACAGAAGCTTTTCCAGATTTAGGAAGCCATTGCCAAAACTCCCATTGCCGCCGGCTAGATTTTCTCCCCTTCCGATGCGATGCCTGCAATCACGTTTTCTGCATGGAGCACAGATCTTACAAGTCCCACACCTGCCCAAAATCAGGCCGCACCGACAGGAAGGTGGTTGTGTGCCCCACGTGCTCCACCGCCATCGAGACCACCGGCTGCGACGGGGAGGCCGAGAAGGCCGCGCTGCAGCAGCACGAGAGTTCCGGCCACTGCGACCCGGCGAAGAAGAAGAAACCCACCTGTCCCGTGAGGCGGTGCAGGGCAGTATTGACCTTTTCGAACAATAGCTTTTGCAATGCCTGCCAGGTCCGGGTGTGCCTGCAGCATCGGTTTCCGGCAGATCACGGTTGCAAAGCGGGGCCCACTCGCGACGGATCACGGCCGAGAGGGGTTGATGAGGAGAAGTTGCTGATTGCTTTGTTCGTTGCAAGGCATGGGAAGGGCTGTGGAGAGGATAGCCAAGATGCTCCTGCATCTTCTCAGCCTAAAAGGACACCCTCTTCTGTTAAAGCTTGTTGAAAAAGATTATTTAAACTTGAACCTGCTTTCTTTATGTTTCACTACATATATTCTACCTCATTTCAACCTCAATAAGTATACTAATCTCAATAACACCTTTTTTTTTACATAGATTTTTTTAAAGCTATGCACAAGAATTTATTTGATTCTTAGGTGTCATCCAAAGGACTAGTCCAATGATAATTATATGCTGATTTGTATGTTTATATTTGGCCAAGGAAAATGCTAAAAGCACCCCGACTTTTACCCCAATTTTTTCACATATATACACAAACACTAAACAATAAGAGGGGTATCTGTGAGAAAGTGGAGTGCCCTTAGCATGGATCTTTGGTCAATATGTCACCATGATTGAAAGAAATGAATACCAAGGAAACATATAATCCCTCCCATAGTTTGGGTCAGGTGCTTCAATCCAGCCATGAAAACAACTTGGGGACAGATGTTGATATTAAATTCCCTAAAGAGACCATTTTGACCCTGCATACAACAATATAGTCATGGTTTAGCAATAGGAGGATGTGGTTCTACTGCTTTCTCTGCAAATTAATAAGGGAAAGGCAATTACTGGTTTGAACTTGGGATTTGGCTTTGCAGGTATTCATCTACTGAGAGGGGTTTGGGGCCACCATACCAATTAATTAGGAATATCGCTTCAATTTCTAATTTGAAAACTTGGAAATTGTGATCCTCAGGCCAGCCTGTGGAAGAATCATAAGGTCATAATGGTGCATGTGCTCGCAAGCCAGAGAAGGGCAAACAAGAGATAAATTGTTTTGACCTGCCATCTCATGGTGTTTTGTGAACAATGCAGTTCGAGCAAATTGGAGTTCCTCCGAGTTCTCATCAAGCAATTTCAACTACAAAAAAAAAAAAACGCAGCAAGTCTTGAAAACACCCGGAAAAGAAAAACTGAAGTGTACCAAAAGGATCTTAGTTTGATTCAAAGGGTAAACAACCTTTCCTGTCAATGTGATTTTAGCACATGTAGGGTTTTCGGGATCTTTATCCCCACATGTTCCAATGGGATATTCACTGATGGTGAAGGATGATCTTTGGTCTTCCAATCCGTATTTGGCAGTGGGATCAAGGGTTGTTAAGTAGAAGAATGGTGTGCCACGACCTTCCCCCGGCACTCCATCACTGTATGATACAACATTCCTGCGCAACATACGTGGGATGCATAAGCTTACCAACTTGTATTTCCCTATTCCAAAATAAACACAATTGCAATGAAAAGCATATTCGACCATTGGAAATTGAACTTGGCCAGCTTCTTATTTCCTACTACATATGAAGGTTTGAGAAGTAAAGGGCTCGATGAATGAAAGGTCTTAACGGAAACAAACTCTTTGTTCTATACGGGTAAGGTTGTGTACATCATTACATTTTTCATTGTCGTCATTGTTGTTGCAATCAAAAGCATGTACTCTGTATATAATTTAGACATCAGACCCACATCATAGAAACCAGGGCAATTAGAAATAAAATAAATACAATTGCAATCACATCTTCTTTTGATCACAACTCCATAGATAAAGGAATTTCTAAGAATTTGTGTGAGAAGTTAGGAATCCCTAGTCACCCCTCCCTAGTCACTTAGAGCTTGTTCTCTTCAACTTATTCTTATTACTTATTGTTTATTAAAATCAGATAAGAAACAATTTTAAATATAACTACAATCAGACCAGATCAGAGTTTATTTCAATCTGATCACATGAAGAGAGTCGGCCATTAATCCCAATGACCAAATAATTCTAAATGTGTAAAACAACAACATCAACAACAAAAACCCCCCATTATAATCCTAAATCTATTGGGTTGTTGAGATCAAGACTAACAGAGAGACAGACTACTTTGCTGCAGTTACTAATCAAGACTTCATATATAAAATAAGAAAGTAAGAATTCAAATGGAGTAAAGATAAAAGAAGGGAAATGGGGAAGCTATGAACGCATCACCTTACCCGAAAGGTGCTCCTCCTAAGTCACTTGCAATTGTACTGCACACCCATGAAATTTAATTAGCTTGCATATAATCAATCCTTAAACAGTATCCAAAGGAGGATCATTCAATTGACCTAATTGCTTTTTTTATTCTTCTCAAAGTATATGAGCTCCAACTCGAATCGACCTTCAATCCATTGGACATTCATTCAAAAGCAGATTACGAAACTGGAATTCAAATTCAGCAGGTTTCTCTAAAGAGAAATTAAACCTATAGAGAGAGAGAGAAACGCACTTGAGGACACCCCATGAGCCCTGCGAAACTAACCACCGTGCAAAGGGGGCTGCATCGTTGGGCAGCGGCCTTGGGACCGACGGTAGGAGATGACGTCCACGAATAGCTTCTAGTCGGACGAGAACCGATAAGAATATCAAATGAATTACGGCGGCACCGCCCCTTTCGACCACCATTCTCCGGATCAGCAGGAATATTCCGATGGCTGGGTAGTGGTGCGGGAGACTCGGCCAAATTACCAAAACGGCGTATCTATCATTGACGCTCCTTCAATAATAGGCGCTGCCTTTTAAAATAAAAAAGGACCCTGCTACACACCCCCAATCTTGCTACCTCCACTCACTTCTCCACATGTTTATGTAGGGGGCATGGTTGGTATCAAGGGTTGGGAGTTTTTAGCATTTTCCAATAAAAAAGGACCGTGCTACACACCCCCCACTCTTACTACCAACCTTGCCTCTACCCACTTCTCTACCACATATATATCTCTACCCATTCTCCACCCACTCTCTAATTTTAATTTTCTTGCCTCCCTACCACATGTTTATGTGGGGGATGGTTGGTAGCAAGGGTGGGGTTTTTTTAGCATTTTCCAATAAAAAAACGTGGAATTATAAATCATGATTTTTGTGCAAAAAATAAATAGATAATGATTTTTTTAACTAAAAATTCCTTTATGCTGCAAATTCTACCGTACAACCGGCTGTACTGGAAGAACCGTACAGTCAATTTTATCTTTTTGTGAAATAGGAGTATCGCCAATTGAATAGTAGATTGAAGCTGATGAAGAGGAGAATCAACAAGTTTCTGAAGACGACCAGGAACTGAGGTGGACAATGGCTGCGAAATGAGGTGGACGGCCGCAGCGAGAACTTTCCAATGATGATATAAATTGTAATAGATGCGATGAAGAGGATAAAGATGAAGTTGATGGGGGTGGTGGTATGAATTTGAGAGTTGTATTAACACTGAGCAAACTATATATATATGAATATTATGTTATTTTAGAATGAATATTGCGCCATTTGAGAGTGAACACCACATTGTCTATGTTGTTACAGAATAAACACTATGTTGATCGTAAATAAATATTATAACTGTAATGTATAAACGTGTGAAAATGGACACTAGTTGCATCAGAATGAACAGCACGTTGATTCAAAATAAACATTTGTCCGGTGGACCTAACTCTAGGATAAGTGATCAAATTTATTTTTTATTCAGGATGTGTTTGGTTGAAAAAAAACTATTTTCTAGAAAATTTTTAGTTATTTTTCTGCATTTGGTAATATTAACGTAAGGACCATAAAATATTATCCCTCAATAGGGTGAAATTGATTTTCGATAGAATTTGAATTTTTTAAATTCTTTCTCTGCCTCGCCCCTGACCTCCGCCCACCCATACCTGGCCCCTTTCCCTCCCACCCCACCCCATCCTGGCCTCACCCTACCACCCGCAACCCCCTACCTCGGCCCCACATCCACTACAACCCTCATCATCACACCCTGCCACCGCTGCTCATCGCCCTTCTACCCTCTCCCTGCTCAGCTACATCGAGTTATTTTTCATCGAGTTATTCCTACTTTTTATGACGTATATCAATATAACTTCTGTGCATATAAACCAAATTTACGTTTTTTAGTTTTAATACTCTAATCCATTGTATGTTTTTTAATTATAATATAATTTTTTGTAATTAAATTCTCGCAAATCAGTTTAATACCTTGGGGTTAATAATTTTAATTATTATTATTTACACATTAAAAAATTTAAAAAAATATACAATTAGTTAAACATATAGATGTAAAAATGTAAAGTACAAAAAACTTTAATTTATTGCAACTGCTTTTTTCGTTGCAGACATTTAATAAGCTGTAGCAAACATTCTGCGACAGAAATACTGTTGTAGATCTCTGTTGCAGATCTTTCCCGTAAAAAGGCGCCAACCTCCCGCCAAAATTGCAACGGATACTAGCACTTTCTGTTGCAAAAAAACCGTTGCAAAAAACTTCCGTTGCAAACAAGTCCGTTGCGCAATAATTCCGTTGCAAATGAAAAAGCCGTCGCAATTCTACAACAGAAAAAAGTCCGTTGCAATGTATCCATTGCAATATTGATATTTTCTTGTAGTGAGGATACTCCGGATGAACATAACCCGGGGGTTGCTCCATAAAAACCTGTTCAGATAACTGGCCATGAAGAAAAGCATTATTAATATCAAGTTGACGGAGGGGCCAATTGTTAGTAAGAGCAATGCTCAATACAATGCGAATAGTAAGCGGTTTCATGACCGGGCTAAAAGTCTCAAAGTAATCACGGCCAGCCTCCTGCAAATACCCCTTTGCCACCAAACGGGCTTTAAACCGATCAATAGAACCATCCGCATGACGCTTAATCCGGAACACCCACTTGCACCCAACAGGGCGATGTGAACCTCGAGGTACCAGTTCCCATGTCCCATTTTTCAGAAGAGCCTGATATTCCTTTGTAGTTATCTCTTCCTAATCATGTGCGCCAGACTCCTTGAGAATAGGATCGGCAATGTGCTAGGTGTGTATATATGTTTGCTTCATCAATGATTTCAGTATGTTTGATCAATATTTCCATATGGTATCAGAGCTTGAGCAACAGTTTTAGGTTCTAGAGACTCGGGAAGAGGATGACGCGACACAACATGAGCTTGAGGGGAACTAGTGACAAACTCGGGATTAAAAATCCTGACATTAGGCCGCCGGTTACGAAGAGGACGTGGAGGAGTGACAGACGGGGGACTGGAAATCACAGCAGCAGGAGAGGGGGAAATATTTGCTGGTGTAGTAGAGATATTGGGAATATTTGCTGGTGTAGTAGAGATATTGGGAATATTTGCTGGTGTAGTAGGGATATTGGGAATATTTGCTGGTGTAGTAGGGATATTGGGAATATTTGCTGGTGTAGTAGGGATATTGGGAATATTTGCTGGTGTAGGAGGGATATTGGTAGGGGAGGAGGGAAGAAGTGGAGGCAGTGGCCGACACATAGGCAGTGGGAATGACACAGGCTGCTGGTGGAGTGGAGCTGTCTGGGAAGAGGAAAAAGGGTAGTGTGTGGCAATGAATTGAACATGACGTGACACATACAGACGGTGCGATTGTATATCAAGACACTTATAAGCAGATTGAGTGGTGGAGTAGCCAACAAAGACACAAGGGGTGGATTTTGGTTGAAGTTTGGAAGTTGTATAGGGCCGCAACCATGGATAACACAAACAGCCAAACGGTTGGATTTTGAGATAATTAGGATTGGTTTTAAAAAGACAAGAGAAAGGAGTTTGGAAATTAAGAATGGGGGTAGGCATACGATTGATAAGATAAACCGCAGTTTGAAATGCGAATGGCCAATACACGAGAGGCATGGAGGCATGATGAAGTAAGGAGAGACCAGTTTCAACAACATGCCGATGACGTCGTTCAGATGTCCCATTGTGCTCAGGAGTATGTGGAGGGGTTGTGAAATGAGAGACCACATGGGAATTTAGAAAAGGACGCAGTTTGATGTATTCACCCCCATTATCGGAATAAAGAGCAATAAGTTTATGATTGAAAAATTTCTCAACCAAGTTTTTATAGGTGGGAAACAGGACAGCCACATCAGACTTGCGACACATAGGATACAACCAAACATATTTGGTATAGTGGTCAATGAAAATAACATAGTGTTTGTAACCCTCTAGAGAAGTATCATTACACGACCACACATCCGAGTAGACCAATTGAAGAGGAGCAGTACTGACAAGAGAATTTTCATAAAAAGGTAACTTATGGCTCTTATTGATTGAACAAGACTTACAGTGAAAATTCACAAAGTCTCGAGGGGAGACAGATTTATTACAACAATTCAAAATACGAGATAAAATTTTATTGGACGGATGACCAAAAGCATGATGTAACCCAGACAAGGTAACATGGTGGACTTCAGGTGGACGAACTGGAACAGCATAATAAACACCTCCGTGGTTTTTACCGTGAAGAAGAGGCGCCCCCGTGATCAGATCCTTAACAACAAAGGAAGAAGGAAAAAATTCCACAGACACATTGTTAATATGACACATCTGAGAGACAGACACGAGAGGTTTAGATAATTGAGGAACACAGAGGACATTAGTTAAAGACAAAGACCCAGAACGGATAGGAATAGAGGTGTTACCAATATGAGTAATAGGAACACCCTTACCGTTGCCCAAACGAATCTCATCAGGACCACCGTAGTCAGAGAGCGAGTGAAGCTGCTGAGGATTAGGAGTAGTATGATGGCTTGCCCCACTGTCAAACATCCAGGAATCAAGACCAACTGGGGCAGCAGCAGTCATGTGAGCCACTGGGACGGAAGGACCCGTAGGATGTGCCTGAAGACCATTGTCACGAAGTAGACGAGCAAGTTTGCGGCACACCTTGATATCATGTCCGGGAATGGAGCAAAACTGGCAGGAGGAATGAGCGCCATCTTGACGCCGCGTCTACCTTCCCGAGCCTAGGTGCTGCTGACCACGGCGAGGATAAGCTATAGGAGCCGTGGAGGAATGGCCGCCATTGAACCGAGAATTAGACACCGAGTGACGCTGAGTAGAGTTTGCCGTGGCCACCATACTAGAAACAGCCGTATCAGACACTTGGAGTTTACGTTCAAAATCCCGGAGAATGTCTCCCAGTTCAGGAAAGGAAAGGGCAGAACCGCGAATGAAAGCTGCAGATGAAATAGGATCATATTCAGAACCAAGTTGATTTAAAACATGTGCAACCAGGTCTTCGTCCTTGACGGGATTCTGATTCAACGCAAGTTCATTGGAGATGGACTGCATATCATGGAGATAGTCATTGATAGAGCGATTACCACGGGGGTTCTTGCCAAGTTTTGACTTGAGGGCAAGAACATGACCTCGACTGGCGCTTGCAAAGCTGGAATGAAGATTAAGCCAGGCTTCACGGGACGTGGCAACGTTTGAGATAAGAGGTTGAATAGTGTCAGTGCAGCTGCCGAGGAGAGCACCAACAATGGCCTGGTCTTGACGAAACCAAATACCATAACATGGATTGACAGCATCAGCTACTGTTTGTGGAGGGGCAGTGAGACTGCCATCAACATAGCCAAGAAGATCAAGGCCGATGAGGGTGGAACGAACTTGACGCTG